>PVIC010001023.1:0-66193 GCA_004025085.1 Thryonomys swinderianus
GACCTTGCGCTTGCGAGGCAGGCGCCGGAACCACTGAGCTAACCCTCCAGCCCTCAAGTTTATTATTTTTTATGGCTGAGTAGCACTGGATTTTATTTTTAAAAATCTTTATCCAGTCTCCTGCTGATGGGCATTTGGGCTCTTTCCATGATTTAGCTACTATAAACTTTTCTGCTATAAACATGGGAACACATATATCACAGTGGTAGGATACTTTTAATTCTTTTGTGAAGATATCCAGCAGGGAAATAGCAGGGTCAAATGGGACCTCTAATCCTAGTTTTATGAGGATTCTCCACACTCATTTCCACAGTGGTTGTACTAGTCTGCACTTTTTACCCACACTGAGTAATTTCTCTGGTGTGAGAAACTGAAAGTGTAAGTGAGAACCATGATAGGTAATAGATATTGTGAAATAGGAAAACAAAATGCTCAAGGGAGAAGGGGGCAAGGGGAGAGGAGGCGGGAATATGAAAATAAAGGAACTAAAAACTATGAGAAAAGAAGGAAAAAATAGAAACAATTTTTGTGAATGGGATGGGGTGGTAGGGTAGAGGAAGGGCAGGAGGGTGGGAAAAAATTAAGAACACATATGTCATGTACAGGGACAAGAACTCAGTGATGAATGTCATCATACTGTATACCTAAAATGCACCAACAAATTTAAAATAAGATTTTAAAAAGGAGTCGTCATGCCGTCTCCAGCCCTCTGGCCTTTGGCCTTTTTCCGTATTTGGACATGCTGGTCCCTTCACTCCAGGAAGCAGCAAGAAGGTGCCATCTTGGAAGCAGTGAGCGGCCCTCACTAGAGAGCTTCCCAGATGGCAGAACAATGAGAATATGAGCTTCTTCTCTTTGTAAATCACTCCGTCAGTGATTTTTACAGGGGCCCGAAAGAAGATGAAGATAATTGAAGTGAGCAAAGCATTTCTTGCTTACCTAAATCTTTCAGTAGTCTGGGAGGAGATGAGAAACCAGAGGCGGTTCAGATTCTGCATCCTTTTGATTTCCTTGTCATTCAGGGGCAGCCTATATCCCAGCTCATTGATGCGGTCTAGGTCTGGAGCCATGCTGCTGAATTTTAGCATCTGTCCCTGGAGGGAAGGTTGAAGAGCGAGTTCATGGGCACCGCGGTCAGAAAAGGCAGAGCTTTTAAAAACGTGTGCAGTGATTTTCTTTCTTTCTTTCTTTCTTTCTTTCTTTCTTTCTTTCTTTCTTTCTTTCTTTCTTTCTTTCTTTCTTTCTTTCTTTCTTTCTTTCTTTCTTTCTTTCTTTCTTTCTTCTTTCTTTCTCTCTCTCTCTCTCTCTCTCTCTCTCTCTCTCTCTCTCTCTTTCTTTCTTTCCTCTCAAACATCTATCTCCTTTTCATTTTTCGTTGCTGTCGACAGTAATGCTATTCAGTTACCCATTATTACTGGATACCAGTAGATAACATATATTACCTCATTTACATGATTTATAGATATATAATTCTCAGTTGAATTGTTAGAGGAAAACATGTCAGTGAATGAAAAGTTCTTATTTATTTTTTGCTTCATTTTCTTTTTATTGGTACATTTTATACACACATCATGATCACAATTGACACTGAAAATTTGTACCAGTATATGACACATCTCATTTTTTTCCCCATTCCCCTGGCCACCATACAACACCTGCCCCATGTATACAAAAGCTTTGTTTCCCTTTTTTTTTACCATCACCTTTTCCCTTAAGTTATGTACCTCTACCCCCTTTACCATTTGAATATTTCCTATTTCACAATATCTATCATACACTTTATAACTCACTTATATCTCAGTTTCTCATACCATAGAAAAGATATGGTACTTACACATCTGTGACCCATTTATTTCACTTATGAGTATGTCCTCAACATATGTCCACTTGGGTATAAATGACTCAAACTTATTCTTTGTAGCAGAGTAATACCCATTTTGTTTAAAAAAAACCCCACATCTTCTTTATCCAATCTCCAGTTGATGGGTATTTGGGTTGTTTCCAAGAGAAAAAGTCTTGTTCTATATTTAGTTTATTCATTCAATAGTAATGATAGTTATAATAGGATTGCAACATTTATTGAATTCTTACATGAATTAAAATCATTTTAACAATGTAAAATGAATCTTGTGAAAAAGCTTATGTGCTCATCAGTAGATAAATAGAGTAAAGAAAATGTGGCATATATGCACAATGGACTACTACTCACATATAAAGGGTACATTTGATTCATTTGTAGGAAAATGGATGCACCTTCAGACCAGAATGTCAAGTGAAATAAATCAGACACAGAAAGCTTAATAGTGCATGTTTTTCCTTCTATGAGAAACCTAAAGTACAAATAATTTTTAAAAACAAAATAAAAGAAAGATGCTATGAAACAGGGAAGTAGATCTTTTGCATAAGGGAAGGCAGGAGCACATAAAGAGGTAGAGAGGATTAAAATGTGATAGGTTTTACTCAGTTATATATACATATATGTATATGTGTGTGTATATATATATATATATATACATAATTATATACCAATTCCAATATATACCAACTCCACAGATGAGTGTATTTATTATGTATCACAAACATAAACTAATAAAAAACTGGTATACTACTTTATAAGTAATAACTTTTTTTTTTTTGAGACAGGGTCTCGCTTTGTAATCCAGGCTGGCCCTGAGCTCACTATGTAGCCCAGGCAAGCCTGGAACTCAGCAATTCTCCTGCCTCTGCCTCCCAAGTGCTGGGATTACAGGCGTGAGCCACCATGCCTGGCACTGTGGTGTGTGGTATTGATTGCTGGTGGGCATGAGTCTCCATGCCCAGCATTGTTGTATGTGGTTACCGGGATCGAACTCAGGACCTTGCGCTTGCAAGGCAGGTGCCAGAACCACTGAGCTAAATCTCTGGCCCAGTAATAACTTCTTTAGTAATAACCCTCTAATCAATCTCTTGTGGTAAGTAACACTTATTCCCTCTTTATAAACGAGGAAAAGGGAAGGACAGAAACTAAATTGTTTGAAGCTGCTCAGCTACTGAGTTGTAGAGCTGGTTGAAGTTGCTGGGTTTGTGTTAAATGAAACAAAATTTTACCTGGGTTTGAAATGACGTCATATTTCCTTCATTAGGAGTTTCAGTTTTAGGTTCTTGTTCCAACCCCAAGAGGAGTGAGTATCAACAAAAAAGTGTGGTGTAAGCTTTCAAATCTTACCTCCCTTCCAATGCAGTGCAAAGCTGCCCATTCTGGGTTTCCCACGGGCATTCTTATCTCTGTCTGAAGAACTGGCTACATAAAAGTCAGGACACTTTTATTTCTGCTATAAAGGTATGTTTTTTTAACTTACAGGCAAAAAGCCTTGAGATCCCTGAAGGAGTTTTCTCAAGTAGAATGCTGTGATGCATGGCTATAATTGTAGCATTCTGGGAGGCTGAGGCAGGACAATCACAAGTGCAACTGTAGCCTGGGCAATTTAGGAAACTTTAAGAGAGCCAAACAACCAGGAGTGTCTTCTTCTTTTTTTTTTTTTTTTTTTTTTTTTGGAGACAGGGTCTCGCTTTGTAGTTCAGGCTGGCCCTGAGCTCACTATGTAGCCCAGGCAAGCCTCGAACTCAGCAATCCTCCTGCCTCTGCCTCCCGAGTGCTGGGATTACAGGCGTGAACCACCATGCCCAGCAGGAGTGTCTTCTTTTTGGAAGGGAAGGAACAGGTAGAGACAAGGGTGAAGAAGGGAGAAGGAAGCACTCAGTTGCTGGGCAGCAGAGTGACTGCTGAGGGGCTAGATGGAGGCAGATAGCACTGAAAGATGATGTCAGTGGGCAAGGTCAAACAAGGTTATGGTGGACTTTCCAGGCCCAATCGGTTTTTATCCTGAGAGAACTGGGAACTCACAGGATTTTAACCAGGTAAATATCAGGATCAATTTTGCATATCTGTGGTATTCATTTTTCTACACTACTGAATGTTTAAAATTATTAGTAATTAAGTAAAACCTTTAATTTTTCTTTCAAAAATTATTAATATTGCTAACTAACAAATCATGATTATATACAGTTCTGAGGCACAGTATGCCTTGTTTCTTCTGTGGTACTGGGGATTGAACCCAGGCCTCTTTTACTGAACTACATCCCTAATCCTTCTTAGCATTGTTTATTTGGAGATGGAGTCTAAGTTCCCCAGTGTAGGCTTGGATCCTCCTGCCTCAGCCTCTCAGAATGCTGAGATTACAAGCATGTGCCGGTATCCTGCTGAGCTCCATGTGTTCTGAAATATGTGAAACGCTTACCTCAAAGAAATTAAAACTTCAAAGAAACATCCTGGCAGTCAGCAGGAGTGTGTGTGTGTGTGTGGGAGGGGACAGGGCACAGGGGTAGGATTTGCAAGAGGGTGTGTTGTCTAGGACATTGTGGAGGATGGATGACCTGGGAGGCTGGTGTAGAAGACAGGTGGGAGGCGCAGAAGCTATTAAGGAGATGAGGTCCTGGGAAGTACGTGGGAAGGGATGTAGAAAGGAGGAGTGACGCAGTTTCTAGAGCTGGTCCTGGGAGGGCTCCTGCTGTGGGCGGGGCTATCACTCACTGCCCACAGAGAGCATGCACCTCTCAGGGAGAAGCAGGAGAGAGGAGGGGAGTTTCCCTGAGAATTCCAAAGGAACAAAGTCCATAGCAATTCTCTTTTCCGGAATACTTTGAGGGCAGAAATGAGGAGATCCGGGGCCAAGAGCTGAACTCACTTACCTTGAGTTCTTCCATCCTGTCCTGGATGGTGGAGAGGTCAGAGGAGTGGGTGGGGTCTTGGCTTTGGAGCGCCTCTTCAGCTTCCACAATCCAGGCGTCCAGAGCTTCCAGACTCGTGGCAAAGGTTTCATAATCCACAACTCCAGCCTTTGACCACATACAGACACACACAAAAATCAGGGGTTTTGTGAAGTAAATTGGTACTTTAATAAAGTCTAGTAAAATGGCAAAAAGATATTGAAATTACTTTCCACAGTCTTTTATCAAATTGCCATTCCCCAAAGAAGCTGTTTCTAAAATAATTAGGCCACAAGGATACAAAATTTCTCATTTATGCAATTTTTCTTAAAAGGATTATTTCTGGGCCGGAGGATTAGCTCAGTGGTTCTGGTGCCTGCCTCGCAGGCTCAAGGCCCTGAGTTCGATCCTGGTAACCACATATGATGCTGGGCATGGAGACTCACGCCCACCAGCAATCAATACCACATACCACAGTGCCAGGTGTGGTGGCTCATGCCTGTAATCCCAGCACTCGGGAGGCAGAGACAGGAGGATTGCTGAGTTCAAGGCTTGCCTGGACTACATAGTGAGCTCAGAGCCAGCCTGAACTACAAAGCGAGACTCTGTCTCAAAAAAAAAAAAAAGGATTATTTCTATGTATTATTTGTCAACAACCAACATTATTATTAAATACATCATGAATTATATCTTAAAAAATTCATATGTTTGTAAAAATTTGAATTAACATTAGTATTAATGACACTTGGTGTAAATTAATTGGATGTACCATGGAGGAAGGCATGATCTGGGGACTTGTCCAAATATAATTTTAAAATTATACTGTAAAGAACAGTGCAAAACCCCTACCATCAGGGTCAGGGATTTAGCTTAGTAGTTCCAGTGCCTGCCTTGCAAGTGCAAGTTCCCAAGTTCGGTCCCTGGTACTGAGAAACAAAAACAAAAACAAAAACAAAAACCCTACCATGTTCTCTTGTTCCCAGTGGAACTTCCAAGTTAGCTTTGGTCTCGGAAGAGGCATTATCTCCTTAACGAAAACTCTACTTCCTGTGTATATGCCCAGACACTATGAAACACCCAATTCATAACCCACACTGCACATGAACTCCGTACCTGTAACAATGTCTGTTGTTTGCAGAGAGCTTGCTCCAGGGTGCACAAGTGCTGGCTCAGGGAGAGCTGATCCGACTGAATGGCCTGGGCTGCTGAAGCATCTATTTGCTGCTTGAGTTGTTCTCCCAGCTCATGGAGAATGAAAAGGGAGTCTTTAATAGTCCCCAGTCCTTTGAGGAGGTCCTGTCAGAGATGAAATACGTACTCTGTGAACCAGTCCGTAAAGAGGGCTACTCAATATAATCAGCAGTAAGCAAAGGGCAGCTCACTTAGGCAGAGTCATTCCTATTAATTTATTATTGTGCTCCATGACTTACTTTTACTTGCAGGAAACTGATCAAGAATTTAATCCAACTTTTAAAAACATTTTCTATGTCTATTACTAGTATATATATAATATATCCAAATATATACATACCTATAATAGTCATATGTCTATATATGTAGATACTATGTATAAGTATTCTTCTGATAATAAAGTCAATGAATGATTATGGAGGAAAGGAAGGAAAAACAGACAAACAGGAAAAAATCCACCATGATCCACAAATAGAACCAGATATTTTGGGATTTTTTTCCCCTATCTTTTCATATAATTGGTACCATATGGAAGACATAGCTCTCTATTTCACCTTTTTCTACTCATTTATATTTACCAGGCCTTAAATTGCCCATGGCATCTTCTCTGTGTGGTTCTGTTACTATGATTCCAACAACCCTTCTATGTTTGCAAGGTGTAAAACCCAGGGACAGTTCAGGTGAGCGGGGTGACAGCTGATGGCAATTTGCATCTCTGTTCTTCCCACGGCATCTCCTGCTGCCAAGTTCTGTGAAACATTTTTACATGCTCAGAACCAGAAGCCCGTGGAAATCCCTTGTTCCTGGTTCACAGCCACTACTAAGAGAGGACATGTGACTGGTGCCTTTTCCTGCTGCTGGGGCCCACCCTGGACCCAGTGGGGAGCTTCTCCACTCACACGGTGACAATGAGATAACTATGTACATACACGTGCATGTATGCATGCATGCACAGAAACCTCAATCTATTTTTATTGTAAGTGTTCATTTTCTGTGTAAAACTACTACTCAGGTTGAAGATATTAGGATACATTAAACTTTTATTTACATAGTTTCTATAGCTGGCCTAATCCTAATAAACTGAGTTGAGAAAGCTTATAAGATGACTTTTATAACAAGTGCATTAAAATGAAGAATAAATAAGGATAAACAGAGCCATGGAATGGAAGAAATAAGAGAAGAGTCTTTCTTGAAAACTTTAAGTAGCTTACTGGCAGCTACAGTGAAAAGATAATTATTTAAAAGCTATTAAAAGGAACTTTACCCATAAATCAAGACAGAGAGATTTCTTTCTACCACCAAATTCTTAGACAAAGCATTTGCAGATGTTTACATAGAAAATAATAAACCTAAGTGGATGATAACTTTACCAGTCAGTTCTTCAAGATATAATTTGATATCTCATGAGGTCATTTCTTTTATTGACCATCTCAGTAAAAACAGATAACCTAAATTTTTCTTATGGATCGTATTCCACCAGGAAAAGAGAAAAATGAAATGGAGGGAGGGAAACTCATATATCTTCCACATGTATAATTGTTCAGCAACCCTAGAAGGCTCTTATGCATATATGAGTAATTTTCAGGTGACTGTTATGGAGTGAGATATACCCAGGCTTACATGCAAGACCCTGCTAAACTTGCACAGTCTAAGCATGGCATGCTGGGGAAATAGGATAGTTCCCGCACGTACATTGCAGTCCTGAATCCATGTAGCAACCTCATCGTCAGCGATGTCCTTGTTAGTGGCTGCCTTCAACAGCTCCTTGGTGCGCTCCTCCTGCTGCTGAACCGCGGAGGTGCACTGACTGGAGTAGTCCTTGTACCGCTGCCAGAGTTGAAGGAGGGCCTTGCTCCAGTGCAGCTGCTCCGCAATCTCTTCCAGCAAGTTGTTCCATCTGGGAAGAAGAGTCCACACGCATGGGCAGATGATGGTCTCTCACCAAATGCTCTTATTTACTATTTTATTTTTCATGATCAAGGTTCATGTGAACATGAAAAGACTACAAGGATGGCTCATTTCTGCTTAATGCAGTAAAAAATAATGTCATAGTTTTGTTTCATAAGTAGATGATGGAGATGTGAGCAATCACTGGAAATATAGCAGTTCCAGTTATTCCTAAATATCTTCCCTATATATTTGTTATAGTATTCATTTTATGAAAATCAAAACATTATTAAAATAGAATCTGAAGAGCTCAAGTTCAAAATATCAGAATGTTTTCATTGTATTTCATTGTATTTACAATAAAGTTGGGGTGTAGATAATGTCTAAAGTTAGTGTACTACATACCTCATGTTGACTTCTTTCTGTGTATCGGTGAGAATTTCGGTCACAGGTGAGTGACACTCTTTTAATAGTTCATTAGTGATGGTGCCAAATTTCTCTAAGCTCTTTTCCTGTTTTTCTAAATCATCGTGAAGATTCTGCCCAAAGAAAAAGCCTCACAGATGACATGGCAGCACCTAAATTCTAATAACCAAGTTTCAAAGAATGCACCAAATTATTTGCATGCATGACTTTATTGCTGTATAAGCTTCATTTGATTACTTTGTCCCTTTTGGCAGTTTTGTTTTCGTGGCTGTGGTAAGAGATGCTTTGAAACTGGACATTTCTATAGTGGCATCTGGCACTATATCTGGTTCTGGCATTCTGCTGGAAATGACCACAGCAGGTACCCTTCTCTTGTACCTGGTAGGAAGCTATGCTAGCAGTGTAAGTACTGTCTGTCACACTGTGGTTTCCATTGATGCTCAAAGCAAAACACCAGGACATTATAGACACATGTACAGTGGTTCTTCTGAAACTTCCTGATAAATGAGATTATAAGTCATAGCTTTTCTGAATACCACCTCTAAGTTCTGTCTTGGGTATTATTCTTGTCAAAAAACTTTAAAAAATTAATCGTACTTTTTATTTACAAAAATTGTACATATTTATGGAGTACAGTGTGATAGTTGGATAGAGATTTATTTGTGGAGTGATTTAAGTAAGCTAATTAACACATCATCAGCTCAAGCACTTTTTTAGAATTGTCTAAAAAAAGCCAAACTCAGAGAAAATGGGAAAAGATTGGTGGTTTCTCAGAGGCTGGGAGAGGAAAGGGGGTACTCATGGTTTCATCTGGTCTGGAGGAATAAACTATAGTGACCTATGGCAGAGATTATGACTATAATTGATGATAATGCACTGTACATTTCAAAATTGTTTGTAGCAAAGTGTCTGGAATAGGGAGGTTTGGTGGATTCTTCTTCACCAAATGCTGTTATTTACTGTTTTATTTTTCATGGTCAAGGTTCATGTAAACATGAAAGTGCTGCAGGAATGACTCATTTCTATCTAATGCAATAGAAGGTAACATGCCACTTTGTGCAGGTGTGCAGGGTATGGTGGAATCTTCCACCAAAGAGCACGAGGTGATGTTTTCCTAGAAATGTTGCCAGTGTGACAGACCAAGCTCTTAGGAGAAATTCCCAGGCTAATGAGGCTGCAAAATCTAGTGCTTTTTAACATCCATACCCGATTGCCTTTAAATCAAAAGGTTCAAGGGAAGTGCTCTTAACTCTTTCATCTCTTAAGAAAACTCTTGCAGGTGTTAAACAGAGACTGTTAAATTAAAAAGGACTTCTAACATCCTCAACGTTACAAAGTGTGGTTTTAAATTTATGGTGCTCAAAATGAGTTTGAATCATTCCTCGTACCTGCTAAAAAGAACTTACATTTACACATTTCATCTTTGTTCCCTCTACTGCACCCCCAAAGAGATATTCCCTCCAGGACCACTGTGCAGGAGGCTGGCAACACATCAGCCCCGAGAGCCAAGTCAGGAGAGGGAGCTGCACGAACCGAGGGCACATGCTGGGCTCGTGGGCACCCTGACCCTTGAGCGGTGGCCTTGCTCTACCCAGGGTCTGCGTTATTAGTCAAGAAGAAAGAGTGGTGACAAGTGAGTGTGGCCCAGTGTCCGGGTGTGCAGGGGAGGGAGGGCGGCAGTGCTTTGAGGACAGTGGCCTGGGACAGGAGCTTGTGCCATAGCTAAGAGAAAGCGGCAGTGAACGCTAGGCCCAGTGAGAATGGAGGTAGAGGAAAGCAAACAGGGAACGCTGGGAAAGAGGAACGGGGGACACACTGCACAGCTACTGCTATTACAGCAGCTGCAGGGAAAAATAACAATGCTTTAATCATTTACCACTTCACTATTTTTCTCTGTTTTTTCTTTAATCCCTTAGAAAGGCAGGATAAAAAGAGAAAGGGAAGACACAGAAGGCAGTGACAATGGGTGAAGGAAGTTGACTTGGTATAAAGTCATTTTTTAAATACCCTGATGAGGACACTTATTACATCAAAGGAAGTTTACACTTACACTCATTTAGTCATATAGCAGCAACTCATCCAAACTCAGAGCCCAAGGCAAATTTGATTAAGCCACAATATAGCAGGTAAGATTTAAAGTTTTTTAAAATGCTAAATATAAATAACATACTGGTAATCTTTGCTAGTTATTTCATCTTCTCAGTTAAAAATAGCTGTTAAGGATGCTTTAAATCCAGACCTTACCTGAAGATTGTCCACCTGCACCTGCACAGCTTCTAAGGAGCCGGTCAGCAGACGGAACCGGGACAGGGAGTATCTGGCCTCCATGAGGTGACTGTTCAACTCGTCAAAGGCCACTTTGTGACGGCCCCACAGGTCAAGCACTGACCTCAGCAGTACCTTCAGTTGCCCAGCCTTTTGCAAAGGAAGAACACTTGTAATTATGCAGCACTTAAAATAACAGAACATACACAGAGTGGATGGAAAATATTAGCATCTAAAAGCGTCAAGGTTTCAGGTATTATAAAAGAAATGCAAAGGAATATGGGGAAGGTCAAATGTAGCAACTGGAATTTGTGCCTTTCAAACTGTTGAACACACAGCTTAGATGATGATTAATGCATATATGCATTTTGAAGTGAGAGGAAGTAACTGTATCACACGAAGCAATTTAGGAAATATATTGAGTGTTTTCAATGTATTAGCTCATGGAATTGAAAACAATTTTATGAGGTGGGAGTAATCATTATACCCATCTTATAGATGAGGAAATTGAAGTGCTAAGAGATGATGAAAATGACCTCATGTCATACTGTTAGAAGAAAGGAAATCTATGTTTAAATCCAAGTAGCATTTCCCCAAGAAATGACATCTGTATATATGCATATGCACACACATGCATGCACACTTAAATATTGTAAAACAAAGCATACAAAGTCATTTTCTATGTGTATTGGTATCAGAAAATGTTTTATTTTGGTCCATGTCACTTTAAAAGATGTCTACTTGGACTTCCTGGATGTCAGCCATAATCTAAATCTAACCCTGTGAAGACTGAGTGAGTGTGACCATGACTGACTACCGGAAGAGATCAGATAAACCAACTTGCATCTGCTTTCTCCACCTTCCTTCTCCCCATAGACAGAAACTGATGGATCACAGGCAAAGAAAGTGTGGCAGCTATGAGCAATGCCATGGAGGAAGCCAGATGCCAGCCTGACCTAGGAAGCCCTGAAACAGGAGGGCAAGTAAAAGCAATCAGCAGGAGTGGAAATAGTCTACTTCCTCATTAGTGTAGTTCATTTTTGCAAGAGGCATTATTTCTGTAAAAGAACTATTTATTTTATACTTTCGTGATCAATTGTTTTTAAACATTTGCAGTGAATTACAAAAGTGCCTACCATAAAACAGATATAAAGACAGTTTCCAGATCAGGTAACAATAGAGTAGAAAGCCGAGTGTTGAGATCAGTACAGTAAGATGCCTACCAGTGTCTGTTTCTACAATAGAGTTCAGGACAAAACTAAAGGCTGGAGAAAGATGTTGAGAATCATCTATGCCTAGACGGTGTCTAAAGCTATGGGAATGAGTGAGTAGTTTTTATCATGATGTCTCTCAGAGGAAGCCCCAGAAGCTAGACTGTTCTTTCTACAAAGTAGTTAATAAAATGAACTTAAAGGTACAAAGAAGTAATACTGATATTTGGTAATTAATTAGAAAGTCACTTCAAGGAAACTACAATCCAGAGACTAGTTGGACAAGAGCTTGCAAGCTGTGCTGGAGCTGAGGCTTTGGAAGCAGCATTACCGTGTGGTCTAGGTCTGCCCAGGCCTGGCGGAGCCCCTGCAGTGTGTTCACGACAATACCACACACTTCCTCTTTCTTGTTCTCAACCAGAGCGAGACCGTTCTGCTCAATTTTCTCTACTTCTTTTTCTTTTGCTTTAATCAAATCTTCAAGGTCCTGAAAGATTTAAAAAACAGTCATTGTCAATGGTTCTGTTATGGGACCCTGGGGGTACCCTGAAATCATGCTGTGATAGGTTTGGGTACTGAAAACCTGTTGTGAATCCAAAGATTATTATCTCAGAAAAGAGTCTCTACAGCAATATGTCTTCCTGCACTTACATGTAAAAAGATAAGTCATTTTCTAATCTATTGGGGAACTGACACAACTTTAAAAATACAAAACCTGATCATCTACTACAAAAAAGAAATGGCATCACATAACTTTTTATAAGGAAAAATACATCAGAAATGGTAAAGCGACTTTTAAAGTTGTACTACCATTTGGTATTCAAGCAGTTACGTGCCTTACCCTCTCAGAAGAAATGTGATAGAATGGTGTTTGAAGTTTAAAAATATTTCTGTGGCTACTGAGCCGTGTTGCTTTGGGTAAGTGGATAATGTCCACTGCACCTCAGTTTCTTCACATGGGAAATCAAAAGGTTCAGAAAGAATTTCCATTATAGTACCTTCCTTTCCCTTCTAAAATACTATGATTATATGTGATTTTAAAGAGCTAAAGGTTTTTTTTTCCCATGAATCAAATCTTCATTCTCTTCAGAATGTGTATCTATAACTATCAGATTCAATAGATGCAATGTTCAAGAAAAAAAGTAAAATGAGGAAAAGTTCTTCTCCTGTATCCCAATACTAATCTAACATATATGTTAAGGTCATTTGAAAACTGGAAACTTAATAAAGCAGACTAAGACAGATATTAACATTTAATAGATAAATACATGGAAAATCAAGTGATCCAAACTCTCTGAGGTCACAGAGATTGTGCAGGCAAGAGCAGGTATAAACCCGAAGCACACTGAACCTTCTGACTTTTGGCCCAACTCTGGAGTCAGTTGGCTAAACCCCAACTATGGTGGGGTGTAAATGTCATGTTCTGTGTTAACAACAGCCAAGTATAAAGTTGTAGGGAAAACCCTCTATTCAGATATATACTTCCAGCAGTAAAAATACATTTGAAGGTCCTGGAGATTAGAAAGGAAAAAAATCTCAAAATGCTTTAAGTTTGGATAAAATCTCCATTATGTAAAAATGGCATTTGCTCCTTGTGACCCATATATGCAGATAATAATACTGGGACTAGGTAGCTGCTGATATCCTGTTTGTGACAATCTAGTGGTTATAGACTATGCGCCTCTCTTTCTTATTGCCTCTTCTGCTTCTCTTGTGGTTCAACTTTTTCATCTCTCTTCACCTCATTTATAAAATAGGGACAATTAAATATTTTCTGCTTATGTAAAGATATAAAATGAGGTAAATGCATATTCAGCATCTTTCAATATGTCAAATCTAGCCAAATATAAAATGGTAAATTCATCCACTTGGTGGTCTGCCATATTTCAGAATAAATGTACTTATTTCTCTCCTGAATGACCGCTAAGCTTTTTTGTCTTGATGCAATTAGAAATTCATGCATTTAGTAACTTAAAGAGACCATTTTGTTTTCTATTTTATTCTCTCATTTCTACTTTATAATTCTGTCAATATTATAACTGTTTTGATAATTACTAGAGAGGGAATCAAATGATTACTGGGCTTGCAGGTCTTTTATGTAGTATAGAAACTATAACTTTACAGCTTTTTTCTTTATTATTATGAAAATAAGTAGTGATACATCATAACCCTAATTTATATTAATATATAATCTATTGCTACACATTTATTCATATTTGTATATATAATAGCTATAAATAATTCTACAGATATGATTCTTAGATTCACCTTTTATAAATTAAATTCTCTTTATCTATAGGTGTTAACTATGCTCAGTAAGAAATAGTAAAGAGATAATCTTCTTGTTAGAAACACATTTCAGAAGAAGCCCCATGCACGCTATGCTGGCATAAGAACAAAATCTAGCAAGGAAACTTTCTGCAAACTAAAGGTGTGTTTTCCCTTCTTTTCAATAATAATTAAAAGATTATTATTCTGTTTCTGGTCAATGAGAGAAAGGCCAAACCTAACATTTTTGTTAGAATAAATCATTCTCAACTTGGAGTAACTCATAAATATCAATTTTTATGTTGCTTTAAATTAATAAATCACCTCTAAAAACCTGGAAAAATATTCAAGATGTTTTAAACAAAATTCAGCCTGAATCCAGTCACTGATTTAAGTCCACTGGCTTGAATTTTACACTTTGGTCCAAAGGAACAATTTCTCAAAAATGACGATAAATTTTATCAAGGTTTGTGGTAATGCCAAGTAGAACTGCCAGTTAGGCCACTGTAATTTATGCGTGATGTTTCAAAATAACAGTGTGGGTAACTTTCTTTCCATGATTTTGTTTCAAAGAAGTAACTTTTCATTTGAAATCATAAAGTGGTATTAATATAGACTTCTTTAAACCACAATATAGGCTTTCTCTCTGGGCAGTGTCTGAATCGACGCTCTGGGAGACTAAAACTGAGGTCCTGGGAGTAGTATAATTTGGCCAAACTTCTGTAATATTTTCTGGATAGCAATGTGTCTCTGTTACATAGAAGACATAAAGAAGAAAAACAAAGTGGAAAATCGCAGAGAAAAAATACACTAAAAGAAAAAGAAAAATAGAGAAAAAAAGAAAAAGAGAAAAGAAGGGAAAGAAAAGAAGTCATATACTGTAGTGTTTCAGCGTTCCAATAAAAGTCATCCCAATAAGGCAGCCATGAAGCACCAACCTTGCTAATGCTAACACTGAGAACTGCTCTCTAAAATGAAGGGAAATCTTTTATTAGAACTCAACAGAAGATAGGACTTTTCATCTTTAAGAGTGAAATTTTGATATCCTGGCTTATTTGTAAGATTTATGGACTAAATTAGAAGTACTACTGATCCTTGGGAAACTGGAAATGCAGTGAGACTAGCTGATATGCATTTTTGGCCTTTAGGCTTTTACATATCCATCTTTTTTTTTTCTTTTGAGACAGAGTCTCGCTTTGTAGTTCAGGCTGGCCCTCAGCTCACTATGTAGCCCAGACAAGCCTTGAACTCAGCAATCCTCCTGTCTCTGCCTCCCGAGTGCTGGGATTACAGGCGTGAGCCACCATGCCCAACTTACATATCCATCTTTTGATGTGAAACATTTTAAAAATGATTATTGCTGGATGTGGTGACACACGCTTGTAATACCAACTCTTTAGAGGTCGAGGCAGGAAGAATGTTATAAGTTTGAAGCCAGACTGGAACATAGTGAACTCACATAGTGAGTTCAAGGCCAGCCTGAATACACAATAAGACTATGTTAAAAAACAAACAAAAGAACAAAAGGCCTGATTATTTAAGAGTACTTCTCTCTTGGATGTTTATCTTTGTAATTTTTATGCAGTTTTCTTTTCTTTTCTTTTCTTTTCTTTTCTTTTCTTTTCTTTCTTTTCTTTTCTTTTCTTTTCTTTTCTTTTCTTTTCTTTTCTTTCTTTTCTTTTCTTTTCTTTTCTTTTTCTTTTATTGCAGTACCAGGGATCAAACTCCAGCCCTTATGTTTCCAAATTAGGTGTGGAATCACTTGAGCTAAATCCCCGGCCCTTTATGCAGTTTTTTAACTGCAACCCTTTGGCAGGGAAGTGTATCCTTCAGAGCATGTGATTTTCTTTTTCTGAACCCTAAGTCTCAAAGCGCTTAAATATAAGCTCATTCATTACAGATCATCTGTCCCGAATAGAAAAAAATGTGCTGTTTGGAGAAGAGATTTTTTTACCCAACTCCTTTTTTCTGCAACATACTGAAAAGTAGTGCACTGTTTTACAATAATGTTTGTTACAGCAGGAGCTCACGTTTCTTTTGCACACATAAGGCTATCTGAGGAAATTTTCTGTTGCTAAGCCATGGGAAAGCATTAGGAATGCCACTGTTCGCCCTGAGCCACCCATCCGCAGCACTGACAGGACTCAGGCCGACTCCCTGAACTTCTCCCTGAGATGGAACCAGAAGTTAATACCCTGAAGTATTCACCCAAGAGTGGAGCTGGAATCCGATCAGGTCTCTGTAGAGATAGCCGTCCCGGGGAAGGAAGGAGCAGAGAAGCAGTGAGGTGACAGGGCGCCCCCACCAGGCTAAAATGGAATGGCAGACGAATCTAGTTTCTGCACCAAATTGATAGTATCAGAAAACGTTACAGAGATTTAAGGACACTAACCAGTGAATACAGTACGCAAACACTGAATTTTTATTTTGGATAAAAATTTAAAAGCAATTCAGGAAAACATGTTATGGCATGAATATGAAATAATAAGAAATTATTGTTAATTTTTATGTTAATGATTATATAAGAAAATATGTTTCAAAGATATGTATTACAGTGTCTAGGAATAATATGGCATGATCTCTGGGATGTACTATACAATCTTTAAGAAAAAAAGAGAATGCACATAGATGTATATAAAATGTTACAGTTTAAAATCTTGTGACCAGTATATGGGGTTTACTGCATTCCTCTCTATCAGTATGTTTGAATATGTGCATAATTTCAAATTTTTAAAGGCAGCTGAACTGGGCATGGTAGCATATGCCTGTAATTCCAGCACTTGCAAGGCTGAGGCAGGAGGATCACAGCAAGTTTGAAGCCAGCCTGAGTATATGTTGTGTTCAAGGCCAGTTAGATTTTGTTTCAAAAATAAATATATGTAGGGCTGGAGATTTAGCTCAGTGCTTCCAGCGCCTGCCTCGCTAGCGCAAGGACCTGAATTCCATCCTGGTAACCACATACAATGTTGGGCGTGGTGACTCATGCCTACCAGCAATCAATACCACATACCACAGTGCCGGGCATGGTGGCTCACGCCTGTAATCCCAGCACTTGGGAGGCAGAGACAGGAAGATTGCTGAGTTCAAGGCTTGCCTGGGCTACATAGTGAGCTCAGGGCCAGTCTGAACTACAAAGCGAGACCCTGTCTCAAAAAAAATACATACATATATATATATATATATATATATATATATATATATATACACACACACACATATATATGTATATATGTAAATAAATAAATAAAATTGTCTGAAAAATCTCTACGAACTATATAATCAAAGAAATTTACAACTATTAAATTATTTAGCTCACAATTATTTAAAATCATCTGAAAAAAATCTCTATGAATATATAATCAAAGAAATTTACAACTATTAAAAAATTATTTAGCTCCCCAGAGCCTATAAACTTTTTCAGTGTGTATGTGAAATGGACACACATGTGAGTCCCCTGGACCAGTTACCTGACAGTCCTTCAGGGCATTCTGAACAGAAACCTGATCTCCAATTTGATGCTGTTGTTTCAATTTCTTGTCCTGGGTTTCAAACCAAGTTTTCAGGCATTGTACATTGTTCTCATATTCTGACCAAGATTCCAATAAGCCTTCTAAGAGCTGGATCTGAAAAACCAATGAAATGAAATTTTCAATTTTATTTTAGAAGAAATTCAGTGGTAGCCTAATTATTCTAGCCACTATTATCTCCCAAGTGAAGAATTCTTAAAATATACTCCATTGTAAATGTAATTTAAGAAATTAATTTTATCAAATGTGAACCAGTGGCTATTACTGGTAAACAAGAAAGAATTAAAGCCAGTTTGAAACAAAAAGGGAAGGGAAATTAAGATATCTTAAAACTATCTTTAACAACTCTAAAAACAACATGAAGTACACAAAGAGAAAATAACAGGTCTAAACAAAGTTTAGAGCCAAGCCGGAAGCATTCTTGTGCTCCCTTCGGCCATATTATGTGTGAACTGAGTCTTCCCAGAGGAATGTGTCTGTTTTCATGGTTTCTGGTGAAGCGGGCAGTAGCAGGGCACCCGGTTTACCTTCTCGGTTACCAGACCTTGCAGGATTTGCCAACTTTTGTTCATCGCTCCGAGCTGCTCAGCGAAATCAGTTTTATCACTGCGCTTACTTTCCACATCCTGACTGCTGATTTGTAGCACGGACTGGTTCACAAAATCAACTGTCAGCTGTTTACAGTTAATGTCTATCTTAAAACCCTATGGAAAGAGAAGGAACAATAAGAAAACAAGGTGGCATATAGAAGAAATACCTTATTTTCCAGGAGTTGGACAATTTTAGATTACCTTAAAATTCATATTATCATTACTATAACGTTATCCAAATGGCACAACTTCTATTTATTCCCCTGGTGTACTGTTTTCAGAAGTTGAACATATGTATGCATATATGATAGAAACATACTTCTGCATGTATTTAGGCAGAAGATGCAGCACTAGTGAAATTATATACTAGTCATAAATTATATTTATTTTAATCATCTCTATGGTTTTTCAAGTAAATGGAATTATTCCCAATATTGGACAAGTGTTCTATGGTTATAACTAGAGATGTAATTTCCCGCTTCTGAATTCTAATATGGCTGTCATGTATGGAATATATACCCTAAGATCTGATTTGCAGAATTTGAGTTTTTGCAAATAAAATGCTCTAACTACCTGAAAAAAATGAAAAGGTGTTAATTACCTTATATTTCTGAAGGTATTCATAAATTGCTTTGTAACCTATGGCATTTCTTATATCCTCTTCATCTTTCTGAATAACACTTTCCATTAAAGAGATCCAACTCATGACTTCAGAAATGGCATGGCGGGAAGGCAGCTTATCCATTTGGAGCTGGCCAAGTTAGAGACAGAACAAGTCCCAAATATTAAATCCAAACTCAATTTCTGCTAATATAACACCACAGTAATTTGTACTAAAGCACCAACAGAAATATTGTTTTTAAGGACATTTTCTAGATCTTAGAAGCTTGAAACACCAGGCAAACACTGAACAATACTAGTCATTTTATGTTCACTTGACATCTAATACTATAAATATTGTATAAATATTAACTAATTAATCAAAACACCAGCAAGAAGAAAATATTATTCTTACTTTATAGCTAGTTTTATGAGTTTTCAAAAACTTAACAACAAAACATTCAACAGATGTATTTTATTAATTATCTTGTAAAAATCTCCGTGTATTATGACTCAAGAATGTTAAAAGGAAGAAGAAAAACACCACACTACAAGCTATCATTTTCTAGATTTTTTGGCACTGTAATATTTATTCCTAACACACAGCCAATTTCTTGAGTCTTTAACTGAAATGCACTGACTTCTGTATTATACTTACTATAGCATACTCTTATGAACATATTTATCATAATGATTTATCAAAATGAAGGCAGCCGTTTAAAGTATTTATAAATCAACTGCTAACACAGTGCCAAAAGGCAGAGACGAACATAGGGTTTTGTTTCTCTATGAATGTATAGCTCTGAAATAAGAGCGAATGGTGTGAACCCTAAACACATGATACCGCACATGATGGACTGTGATGGCAGAGAAAAATGGCAAAATGATCAGGGGAGTGAGGCCTATTTCAAATAAGAAGAGTACAGTCACATGCTGAATAATGACATTTAGTTAATCACATATAGGATGGTTGGCCCACATAATTATATTGCCCAGTGACATTGCAGACATCTTAGTTCACGTGAATAGACTCTATGATGTTCATACAATGACTTCAGTGGCCCAAGAACATATTTCATAGAATGAATCTTCATTGTTAAATGATTCATGACTGTATCTACTGAATTTACTGAATTTCAGCTATTCTCATGTATATGAACAATAGACCTTTTACTTCAATATATCATAATTCTTCAGAGCCATTCACTTTATATAACTGCCCACTTTTATACCCATTAGAAAACAGTTTAAGCAGAGCCAAAGATTTCAGTGCTTACACGCAAATACACATACATATATTAAAGAAGCCTTGGAAGTAGTGCTATTTGAGAAGGGTTCTGTAGAACAGTTCATTTTTACTATATAGTACTATAGGAGGAAATTCTGAGACAGAGCTCATTTAAACTTACAAGCAAAAGCAGATTAATATAGTTTACCATTTAACATGACTTAAATCAGTCATTACAGAGTAAATCTATCCCTACTTCCGTACCTGGTGGAGCTTTTCCTGGACAGCTGGGATGCTTGTCAGGAGGTCCATCCACTGGCTATCAATGTGGGACAACTCAGAACGCAGTGCAGCTGTGTCCACCTTCTTCAACCGAAGAAGCTGATTGCCAGTGCTTAGCACAGATGATTTCAGGGAAGATTTGGCATCCACTTCTTTAGAAAATTCCTAAAAGAAGTGACACTATTCAAATTAAGATTATGTAACCAGAATTTAATTTGAGGACAGAGATCAATTTAGAGAGTAGGACATGTTTGTTCTATTTCTCCAGAAGAGAGTGAAATCAGCACATGGTTGCCTTCAAGTAAAGGACAACCATTACTTGAAAATTACTGGAAAGAGACAAGGTGGAGCATGCGCAGAGATGAGCCTCTCAGTGCATAAGATATTCAGTGTCTATCACGTGATT
The DNA here is from genome assembly GCA_004025085.1 of Thryonomys swinderianus. NCBI lineage: Eukaryota > Metazoa > Chordata > Mammalia > Rodentia > Thryonomyidae > Thryonomys > Thryonomys swinderianus. Next base: position 20,628 of record PVIC010001023.1, read on the forward strand.
TCCTTTTTGCTGGTCTATGGGTCAAGCCTTACCTGCTGGGCTAAGAATACAAAATTGAATTAAATGTGTTTGATTCTCAGACTTACCAGGAAAGCATTTAGATGATCACGGACCATTTCCAGTTCTTGGGGGACTGTCACAGATTGCTGAGTCCAAAAGACTAGCCTGTCATTTGCAGACTGTAACCAGTGGATGAGATCTGCAGATTCACTTTGATATCTGTAAATACAGTAATGAATCAATTAAGTAAATATCCAACCCTTGGCATCTGCTCAATCATGTTGTTCACTGATGCCAAGAGTTTTACAACAAGGGGTGGAGATTTAGCCCAGTGGTTCCAGTGTCTGCCTCCCAAGAACGAGGTCTTGAGTTTGATCCCTGTTTCAACCTAAGACAGTGCTAGGCATGGTGGTTCATGCCTGTAATCCCAGTACTCAGGAGGCAGAGGCAGGAGGATGGTTGAGTTCAAGGCTTGCCTGGGCTACATAGGGAGCTCAACACCAGCCTGAACTACAAAGGGAGACCTTATCTCAAAACAACCAAAACCAAACAAACAAACAAACAAACAAAAAAGTTTTACAACAAGAGCCCTGATAGATTCATAAGAAAACTGCACCAGTTTTCTTGTCACTTAATTAAGTGAAATTCTTGTCACTTAATACTTAAACCTTGACCAAGTCTGTTTCAGCTTTCCCACCTATAACCTGAAAGCAAACAAAAAACAAAACCAAAAAGAAAACATAAAAACATTTCTCATCTTTCACATTGTTTCTTAGGAATATTAGATGATGTTTATAAAAGTTCTTTGAAATGAGAACATATCATCATATAATATCATCATATCATCATATCCACCCCCCTTAAAAACTTCCCATCATCCTCAAGAAGTTCTTAATCAATATTTTCTCTTTTTTCTCTGCTTTTCAGGTTTCACCAGCACTCTCTAGGTACAGTTATGAGGTCAAACAAGGGTGACAGCTCAAACAAAGGTATGCTTCACAATACACCTGTCTCCTGGCCAGCTTTTAACTCTATTTTTACATGAAAATGTGAGTACACAACTGGGGTCTTTCCATTTGTCTTTATTTCCCAAATGATGCAACTTTTTAAACTTGCATATGTTTTTCAAGCCCAGCACTTAGTAGTCTCAATACATTCAGCAATTATTAAAAATATGCAAAATAACCATCTCATTACCTGGTCCAGTGTTTCAATATTGTTTCCAATCTGTGAAGTTCCTTAGACACTTTATTGGTATTACTTAGCCAGCGCTCTCCAAGTTGATTTAGCTGGCTTTCTAGATTGGAGCAGCTGACAGATATCAGAAGTCGTTTTCCATCATCTAATACTTGATATAATTTGGGCTGGTATTCATTGAGGCTGGATTTTAAATGCTAAATTGATGGACGACATGGGTTACAAGTTTGAATATTATATTCTTTATTCTTGAGAATTATCATCTCTCTGGCACTCATAATGTTCCCATTACCCATTATTCAAACACACTATTTATACTCAACAACACTGAAGATTAAAATAGTTCATCTCTGTCAGAGCACAGCCATTCTCCTTTTCATTTTGTTGGTAGTATTTTTAGGTACAATTAAAATTGCTAAATGTAATTAATTCAAGAATAGTGCGATATGCTAGCATAAACTACAGAAAATGCTTTATGGAGACAGTGAAAACAATTGGAAAGTTTTTTTAAAAAGACTTCTTATTTTAAAAGTAATATTCTGTGCTGTGCTGGAGATGAACTCAGGGCCTCATGCATACTAAACGAGTGCTCTACCACTGAGCTACACTCCCAGTCCAAGAAAGACTTATTAAGAAACAATACTCTAACAAGCACCATCCATCTGCTTGCAACAATGACCTTGCTTTGAAAAAAGTGAAAGTAGTGAATACAACACTTGATGGCAAGTTTATTCAGATACTGTTACTACTACTACTAGAAAGCTTTTAATGGAAACATGGCCACTCCTAACACCAAGACACCCTGGGGACCCTGACCTGGTAGAGGCTGGTCCGTTCCATGAGCCTGTCTTCACTCTCCTCCACCAGGCCCACACTCGGGATGCTGCTTTCCACCGCCTCCAGTTGTCTGCTGAGCTCCTGCTGGCCCTCATCCAGATGAGACCAAGTCTAGGATTACAACATTGGTCTATGAGCTGAAGAGTCCTCCTTAGGGAGGAACCCTCCTGCTTATAAGCAGAATATGCTCTTGATGGAGTTTCTTTCAAGTAGTGTTACTAATGTTTAGGTTGGGGGTAAGAAAAAATGGCTTTAAAGCAAATATTCAGATGGTTGCCCTTAAAAGCACTGTGAATGGGTATTGGTACTGCAGCCTACTAGCTGTGTGTCTACAAAGTTTTGAAACTTCATTTTTTAGTAGAAAATATATCTTTTCCTGCTAAAGAAAAAAATTTGTATCAGTTACTCCTAAATTCAGAATTTTATTGTATTTGAAACTGAAAAAGACTTTTAAAATCACTTTAAATATTTTCCAATCACTTATAACAAAGATCAGTGGGTTTCTACATGCATATTCCTTCTAATCTGCAGCAGGAGTGGCATTGGGACATAACAGGAATGATCCACATTTTCTCCACCCCACATAGCCATCACTTTGCCCCATCTGAGGCTGACGGATCTAGCAGTGAATAAAACAGAATGCATGGAGGAAATCCACACAGTCCAGTGAGTGGAGACAGGCAGCACACAAGAAACTACACACCAGAAAGCAAAATGTACACTGCATGGTCTATAAGGAGTTCTTGGGCTCTGGTAGCTCAGCTGAGCTGAGCAGGGAATGAGGGACTTCCCAGTGTGTGCCTGACGAAGCTGTGGTTTAAATGACATGGTCAGGAAGATGTCACTGAGACGTGCACACTTCAAGCAATGAAGCCGACAGGTGTGGCGTAATTGCTGACTCTGCTACCAATTAATTATGTGCCATGGCAAGATACTGCTCCCAGGATCATTCCTATGAGAGAGGCTCATAGCACATTTCATTGTGGGTGGATTCATATCAATGTGAAATGCTTCGATTGGAGACTGATGTTTCATGCAACAGTAATTATTACAACAAGGATTTGAAATATTAAAGAAAATTTCTCTCCAGTTGTATAGTACATTGGGGAGTTCCATGTCGGGAGATTTGGGAGTTAGTTGCCTGTAATAATGTTGGCACGTGGAGGAAGACAAGAAATAGAGTAGTGTAAATGTGAGCTATAGGTAATCCAGACATGGGTGGTAATAGTGGTGGAGTAGATGAAGAAGACAAGACAAGGGAGAGAAATGTAATCCCCAAAACTTTTATGGGATGGAGGAGGGATGAAAATGCTAGAACATTCAGGACAATTGATTTAGTTACTCCATGAAAGCAGCAGATGGTCATGTCAGCAATGTCTCACATCACACATGGTTCTGTGGGGCCAACCTGCTTCCCCTGAGCTGACTCCAGCTAGAGCAGAGGGTTACAACTTTTCTCCACATGAAATGTGAGAATGAAATTTCACAGAATCTGGTTGTGATGGGCAGGAAAACAAACTCAGACCCTTAACTCAAGGGAGGGCTGCAAATGGCTCCCATCCTCTGAACCCCACTTTTCTCATTTGTCTTATAAAAATGGATCATTCACTTTCTGTTTTCAGAGTACAAAGACCCAGATATCTGTCCTCTGGCTCCTGGCTCTTCGTGATGGGTCTTGTCATAGGAAGATTTGCACTAGAGACAGTGCTCATGTGCAGTCTGGAGTCGGTACCCTCACTGACCCCCAGTGTAGCACAGTGCGTACCCAGCTGGAAACAGAATAACAAGGGGGAACAAAGGAACACGTGACCACAAGGAGAGTACAGTCCTGCGCCGGGGAGCACAGGCAGCCCCACGGTCACGGGAGGCAGCGCGTGGTTAAGCACAGCCCCGAGGAGGGTTTGCTCTGCAGGCGAGGACGCTGCCCTGTGGCCTCACCTCGAGGATGTACTCCAGCTCCACGCCCCTCCTGTGCGCCCGTTTCAGCACCGCGGACGCCTGAGCCATCAGGTCTGTGTGGCACTGCATTTCCTTTGGGACTGCAAAGCTGATGATCTTTCTGAAGAGCGTTTCTGTCAAGATCATATGCGATTCCAGGCCTTGAAAGTATTCCTGCAATTTTACAGGTAGAAAGAGGTCAACAACTCATTTATATATATTTCAAGACAAAGACCGCTTCAAATGCCAGAGCCGCTGGAACTGGGTGGCAGGAGTGGTATCCTCTGGCACCCACTCATCTCTGTCTTAAATGGACACCAAACTGCATGTGCATGCTTCCTGCATAGACTGGTACTCCGGGCCTTGAACTGTCCTCTTGTCTTCCCATTTCCCTTGCACACATGGCTAGGCTGCCTACATGATATCCCTTAAGCTAAGCTTTTCCTGTGTAGTCAGTGGCTAAAAAAAAAAACCTTCCTTACTTCCCTGACGTGGTCTCATTAACACCACTACACCAGCGGCAAACAATGGCCAACATCCCCTTCTCTAGCTGCTGCTTTTACTCCTCTTCTCAAGATGTTTGCAAGTTACACATTCGAGGCTTTCCTCCATAGCAGGGCTTGAGCTCTACTTTCTGAACTTCTGTTAAGTGTCAGATTATTTTCTTCCAGTCAAGAATAGCCTCGTTGGTATTAATAGCCTAATTTGGTATTAGGTAAATTTTAATTTCCCTCAAATTTCACCTTAGTATAACAGAACTGCAGGCCTTGCATGACCCCTACACTTTTTGAAATGCCACATTTTACATGCAGTAGATCCTGCAAAATGGAGATAGTCCTATCCCTTTTCCTATGTCCAGTGCTACGAACAACAGCTAACATTAACTGAATTCATGCTCTTTGGTGAACACCCTAAAGACTCCTTATCTGACTCATGCCATTCTTCTACCAACTCTGTAACTCTATGAGATGGGTAGTTTTACCTCTCGTTTTATAAATGAGACCACAGGTCAGCCATACAACTCAACACAGCAGAGATGGGATATGAATCTGTGTGATACAGCTGTATCCGTGCTCCCCAACAACACTGCAGTACAAGCTCCACTTATTATCTTTAACAGTCATTTTGTCAAAGTCTCTTAAGGTCGGTAGGAAGCTCAGAGGTCATCTAGGACAACGTGCAGCCAGGGAAAGCTCCAACTTGTTTTCACAAACCCTCTCACCACCCCGACAGTCCAGCGGGACCACCTCTGATGAGAGGCCCTTTGGTTCCACGACAACCTCTTCCTTCCATGGCCCTTTGGTTGAGCCTTATTTCTCTCTCCCTGTTATTCATTGATCCTAGCTTCCTTCCTAGAATAACTCAAGAATGATCTTTTATTGCTCTGGTCAGATTTGAGAAAAACCAGCTGTGAGTTTTAAAGCAATGTTTACTAAGTCAAATGATAAGACTTAATAAATCATAATATTTTGGACAAAAATCTCTGGAAAAAATAGCAAGAAGGAAAAAATCCCTCCCCCAATCTATCATTATTAGCTATCAGACAGCTACATAACGGTAGAATTTATTGCCTCTCTGTAATCCAATGGGATTTTTATGATTGTTTGTTTCCTAATAAGGAATTCCCATAGCCTGAGCAGCATGGTGTGTGTGTGTGTGTGTGTGGCCTATGTATGTCAAATAGGTATTTCTTTGTTAAAAAGTAATATCCATCCTGAGCTTGGCTTCAGCATACACTGATGGAGTGATTTCATGCCTACCCAAATGTGCTTACGTAGTCAAAGGACACAGTGTCCAGAGGAAAACCTCTGTGGCTTACAGCAATGAGAGGAGCATGTGCTTAAGGGCCAGAAGAACCAAATGACGCAGGCGGCAGACATAAACCTGAGCCGAGATCCCAGGCAGTTCAGCATTCTTGAGCCGAGTGAGTGACTACCTCCCGGCTGGGATAAGGGGAGGAGAAGGGAACACCTACGCTGTAACAGATAAAGAGCCAAGAAAGACAGCTAGAAAAAGGTTGTTAGAAAGGAATCTGGGCTCCCAAAGAAAGTCCTTGACTTTTAACCTGATTGCAAATTATGTACAAGAGAACCTGGTTCATACACCAAAGAACTGATAAAATTACTGATAAAGATAGTATTTTTTTTTAAATTTACAGAATTACATCAATACGGTCTCTAATTTCTCTGTGCTGCCAAATACCAGTGGTTATACACTCATTGGCCATTTCAAACAGTAAGTAACCAACTAGAAACTCAAAGATTATAGGTATCGAGACTTGAGAGTAATTTTCACAACTACTCTTTCCTCTTTTTTTTTTTTTTTTTTTTTTTTTACCTTGTGTTTGTCAAGTAGTTGTTGAATTTCCTGTTTTGAAGACACGATGATTTTCTGGTCTCCTGCCATCTTCTCTCGTCCAGTTTCTAGCAGGTCTGCCAGATCCTGCAGAGCCCTTTCATACTGACTCTTGAGTACAAGATTCTGATTCAGACTGCTCCTTCGTGAGCCAATGGTCATCGCCAGTTCATCATACATGTCCTAAGAAATAGAGGTGTCTTACTCATCCTCAGTTCAGATGCCGGGACCCCTCCAAGAGCACATTACTTGCCAGGCCCCCCTCATAAGGACCAAGAACGCTCCTTGTCATATGACCCACAGGGATCCTCTCCATGCAGATTCTCAACTTCTCTTTCTCAGAGCCCACACTTTGAAAACTTCTTTCAACAAAGACAAGTGCTGCGCCTCTATTTCCATTCCTATACATGTCATTTAGAGAACGGTGGATCACAGTGGTTTGATAGCAGGTAGTTCAGGCTCACCTATTAATCTTGTTCAGTATTCTCACCTGTCCTTTTTTTTTTTCCTCCTAATTTCATTTTGTTTTGTCAAATAATAAAGCACAAAAGAAATACTGAAGAGAAAGACCTACAATGATACCTCAGTTCACTAACTGAATTTGTTCACAATTTTGGAAAAGATGGCTGCATTGGTGTGTGGGGTGGGGGGACCCTGTGTTTGTATTGGTGTGTGTGGGGGCTGTGTTTGCATTGGTGTTGGGGGGTCTGCCATTGTGTTCATCACTTAATGTAGCATTTGCCAGCAGAAACAAAATTCAGCCAAACCCTTTTCTTTGTGAACCAAATTGCTTAAAACAAAAGCAGTTAACCATGGTGCACTGCATATAAGAATTTAAGGATGGAGTCATGGCAGCAAAAGATAAAATATTAAACAAATAAGGTGGGAACAACTAAATTATTTGGGAAAAAGTAAAATTAGAGTCTTATCTCAGGCCAGATCCAAAATATAATTTAGGTTGATTCAAAAATAAAAAATATATAAATAAAAAAGTAAACTTAAGAATCTAAAGGAAAACTAGGTCTATAAAAATAAGCTTAATATTTTAAGATTCCAAATGATATCTAGAAGCATTTCCTAGAAATAGCATGTAAGGGAGATTTGCCAATATAGTTGAGAAGATATTTCAAGTTGCCAGTAGTCAGTCTATGGTGAGGCCTGAGGTTAAAATTGTGGAAAAAAATGTCCATGTTACTAAGGAAGATATTACAGAAAAAGTACTTCTAAATTTGATAACGTTCTAAGTATTTATTTAATTTTAGAGTAGTTCAGTACAATATGCTTAATGTTTGTGTCTGCTGAATAATAACTTTTGAACTAGTCTTCAAATAAAGTTCTTCCTGAGGCCTTATAAAGGCCTTATTCCTCCAATTAAGACTTGAAAGGGTGATTTTTTTGCCAAGTGTGGTGAAGTAAATAACTACTTAATCTGGAAAGACATTTGAGGAGATGATGATGCCCCAACAGGATTTACTGGAGGCATCTGGGCCTGATTAGTGTGTCACATTAAGGCTGAACAGGCCAAAGAGTTCAATCTGGAAAAGTTCAGCTTTAATGCCTAGTTACAGCTATGATGCTTGACACCTGATGCGGACACGCTGCCTGACAATGATTGAAAAACATGCAAAGTGGGGATTATGGGCTTCTCTCATTGTGAAATGTTACATGGAGAGTTAAAATGAAAATGCCCTTTGTTGTTCACACCATTAGACCTCAACTGTTCTGCAATGAGGCATGTAGAGAAAATCTAATGTGTGTGTGTGTGTGAGAGAGAGAGAGAGACAGTATGTGATTTTTAATATAACTCACTGTGTTGCCTATCAGATGTTAAATTTCATTAGTCCACTACATAAGCATCTTCTTATGACCCTGATATCAGACCCTTGTCTAGATGTCTGATTTAGGAATGTAAATTAGCATACAATGTTATTTTCTATTACTGACTAATGCCAGGAAGTCTGTTTGTATTTTAACTACTTTCTAGTTTAAAGTTTTTATTGTATTTCTAGAATTGAAACAGGATTTCTATTCCAAAAACATATATGGAAAATAAACTGTTGTTTTCCAGTGTCTTAAAAACTGCTTTCTGAAACATGCTATTGTAAGTAGTTGTTCTTTTAAATACTTTCTGAAGCGAAATGCAATTCAGGATAGGTATCTTTCTCTTGACTTCTATGGAGGCGTGATGATAATTACAATTTCTAGAAACAATAATATGCTACTACAAAAATATATCATATTGGTTTGCCATCAGACTAATAATAAATTCCAGAAAAAAATATGAATCTTGGAAGCTTCAGAGTGTAGTTTGCTTTATTGTACTATATAAGGTAATAGCTTAAGAACATTTTCTAAGAGTTACTTGGAAGAAAAGCTAAGAATCTGACAGGACTTTCATAAGGAAATCCAAAGACACACAAGAAATCATTTTCCTTGACTTCGAGTAACGATGTCCCCTTAAAGCTAATGGTATTGGCTGAAAATTGTACCTGGAGCTTGGAGAGCTCTTGCAAGAAAGGCTGCTCAATCTGCAACTTGTCACCACGTCTTTTTAACTCTGTGATTCCCACATCCAGCTCCTTTAGTCCTTCTTCAGACTGCTGTACTGTCTGGGTAAAATTTGCAACATTTCATTAACCCTCTTAGGAATAATCACCCTCCTAGAGAATGTGATTGCTGTATGTCTTTGTTTGTTCTTCCTCTTTTAAAAAAAGGAGTCATTTAAACATAAGCATAAAAGCACAATCAAATATTATACACAGATCTTAGAGGCAAGACTGTAGGAGAGACTTAGGCTGGGAGGGGACTGATGCCTTCCTTAAACAAACATGAGTTAGCGAGGGAAGTCTATTTGTGAGATTCCCTACAGGACTGTGCCTAGTTTCTTCAAATGCAATTGGGAGTGTCTTTGGAGAGAGTTTCAGTGGGGCAGCAGAAACACACATGGTAGCATGGTTAGGGCATTCTTGATCATTGTTGTAAAGGGGAAAATCAGTCCATCAACCAACAAATGCTCAAGTGGCTGTCCCTTCTGTGTCTTGTCTTCCCATGAGGTCTGTAAAAGGGAATCAGATCTCATCTTGGACTTCAAGGAGCTCACAGTCTGGCGCAGAAGCCAAAGCAAAAACAAAGCAAGGCTGAATACAATTAAGTGCTGAATTTCACAAGGCAATTCATTGCCATGAAAGGTCTGGACAAAGGAGAAACCAGACCAGCAAATCCTAGTCTGAGTTGGCTTTTGGATGAAGTGCATTTTCTGTTGCCCTTGAAGGATTAAAAGAATATCTAGCTTTTTTCTTTCCTGAAGTCTCTCCATAACCACAGCAAATATTTTGTTTGCAGGTGTTGGGAGTGCTATTGTTTCCATAAATCTACGAGGACAAGCATCATGCAAGAAGGTAATACCAACAAAACTGTGGAAGCTGAAATCAGAATACAGGGAATTAGGAAATCTGAGAGAGCTGAATCCAAGTCCCACAGAGGATGTGCACCATCAAATTTAGAGACACAGAAGTCTTGGGAACCCAGAGTGAAGGGCAATATGTCCTAGAGGAGGAGAAGGGTGTGAAACTGCTGAAGAGCAATTAGGTTGCACCCAAGTCCTGTTCCTTTTTCTGCACTGGCCCTTTTCTTCCCAGTGAAAAGTTGAAAGTTTATTTTTCAGAGCAGGTAAAACATCTGGACTGAGAGAGAGCAGACACAGTGGTGAGTTTAAAAGCTTGCTTGCAAATGGGAATGAAGTGATAGAATGCTGGAGGTGCACAGATTTTCTACCAAATGGTTTCCACACCAACCTTTTGGCATCTCACAACTGTCAAGCTGCAACACTTATATAAAATTCCCATGTGGCTGGTTAGTCCTCCAACCTCAAAGTAAATAGACAATATGATGGCCCTGCATTGAAGAAGAGCTTCCAGTATAAAAGACAGAGATCAACATAAGCAAATAACTAAAAGCAGTTTGGAGGGAAACAGACTATGCAGGAAAAATAAACTCCAACCCCCCCAAATCATTAATATACTCAGATTATAAAATATAATGCAGGTATTGGAAAAAAATCCAGGATACTATTAAAAACAGGTCATTTGGAGAACCAAACTGAGCTTGGAAAAACTAACCAGAGGAAAAGAGAAATGCAAAAGTCAGAGTTTAGACTTGAAATTGAGGAAGTTTACCAGAAATTAAAGCAGAAAGATATAGAAAGATCTCTTTATTAAAAAAATAGCAGGTTAAATATCCAATATTTGATTGAAAGATATTTCAGAAGGGACACAGACAAAATAGTGAAGTGAAAAGTATTAGTAAGTCACTAGAAAATTTTCCAGAATGGAAAGACAAGAACTGCCAAATTAAAAAAGCCTATTGAGTTCCCAGCCCAGTGGATAAAAATAGGCCCTTCCCAGGGCATGTGATTGTGAAATTTTAGGACACTGGGGACCTTCGGGAATTAGAATGGTTTAAAAATCCTCAAGCAGACTTTGGAAACCAAAAAACAATGGAGCAAAAGCCTCCCAACTCCAAAATAAATTGATTTTGAACCGAGAATTCTATAAAGAACCAAGTAATCCATAGAGCGCAAGTATAAGATATGGCCATTTTCAGGTATGCAAGATCTTAAAAAATGCACCTAGGGTGCACACTTCCTTAGGAAGGATATACACAGACAAAACAAGGAAGCAAGTCAGTAGAGAGGAAGACTTGAGACTTGAGAGGCAAAAGTGAAGGAAGATCCCAAGAGACAAATGTGCCCTGGGCTGATGGAAACAGATCTGTTTAGATGGGAACAGTTTAACTTGAAAAAGCCACATCCAAGGGCTATCATCTCCATGACCTCTGCTATTACTGTCTTCTTAACCCAAGGAGGGCAGAGGTGGAATGAACATATTCATTAGTTGCTTTCCAGTTATTCAAAGAAATGATATAATTGCTTCTTTATATGAAACTGAATTAATTGTATTGGTTAATAATTAGTAAAAAGGTTCATTATGATCTTGTGATTTTGTACCTATCCAGTACTTCAAATTAGAAATCCAAGACAAGATATCACAATAGCTGTTCTAATCGCTTTTTGGAACCATGTATGTTATAAACAAAAAGCAAAATATTTCCATGTGGAAAACAGAACATAAAAGCATGTCTTTTAATTGCAGGGAAATGAGAAAGCTCTTGAAGAAGTAGATAAAATTAGGGTGAAAAGAAAGTGCATCCACATGTAACATTCACATAACTTTGCATGTAGCCAGACATTCTGTCTGGCCCATAGATACAAATGGATGAAAACACATAGACACTTGAACAGATCTCTCTTTCAGATCATTCTCTATAGTTTACCCAAAGATACCTTCACATCCACTGAAATTAAGGAAGTTCTATTAAAACACATACTTTTCATACTAGTCTCCCCATTGCTTTTGTCCTCCTTGTCTTCACTGCCAGTAAGTTTAAGTTCTCAGGGTTTCACATCACACAGCCCTTGACCACCCAACATCAGTCTGTTCCTTGCCATCAGAGCTGTGGCATTAACCTTCTAGAAGCAAGATTCCGAGCTGACCCTGCTCACCCTCAAACCTCCCCAGTGTCTTTCCTCTACCGGGAGTTTCCAATGCAAGCTCAAGTCCCTGAAGTGCACAAGACAATCTACCAGGACCAAACACCATATAGTTCACTTAAGTTGAACCGCTTTCACATTCAGTTTTCACTTGGGGAGATGCTCTGAGATACCATCATGACTGCCTCTAATTCATCAGTAAGTAAATCACGTATATTTGTGGTATACTTATTTTTAGCTAATGGGATTTGTAGTCAACAAAGTGCAAAGACCCCTGTTTTCTATAATGAAGTTCAAGCTCTCTGATATTTATAAGTTCCACAAGGTGCTTCAAACTTACTCCTGTTATATTTTCCCTCAATCGCTTTCAACTCTGCTAAGTTGAGCTAAGTTAGATGACTTATACTTCCTGTAAGGGCTCACCATTTTCTAAATGCATGCCTTTGCTCACGCTATTCTCTTGCCTTTGGTATATGTCTTGAGTCTCTGTGTCCAAATCTTTCTCTAAAGTCTTTCCTGACACTATCCCTGCTGGAGGTGACCTGCCTTTCTCCAAGTGATCACAGTGCTTCTCCTGTACTTTTCTGTACCCTGTCCCATCACCAGGCCTCACACCTGTATCATGGCTGGAGACCACTTCTTGGTGGTCAGCATCTGTGACTGACACTTCCTAGCTAACATTTCCTAATTCCAGGAAGAAACAAGAGACAGAGTCAATGTCACCCTGCCTGTTATTCAAACTCATTAACCAAAACCAAAATATATAACAAGCAAAAATGTTACAGTAAGCCATTAGTCTTTCATCTGCTATTTGAAATTTCATAGTAGACTGGGTATCTACCATTTGTTCTCCCAGGACAAAGCAGTTGTACCTACCTCTATCTGTTCTGCAATAGGCTGTTCGAAGACATTTGCCAGTTTCTGTAAAATGATGTATTTGTTGTCAGCCAGGGATGTAAACAGCACCTTCAGGTCATTCTAAAGAGAAAAGCAATAGGATGCCTTAACATGAAATGAGAAATTCAAATTAGTTGTAAACATAACAAAGATTCTTAGAGATGATACAAATTATCTCACAGAGTCTTTGGGAACTGCTTGGAGGACTCCTCATAAATACAAAACCTGACCATCCTCAAGGATCTCATGTAAAATTAGATACACACATCCTAGGTACATCCTCCCATATTCATGTAATCACCTCTAGAGTACTTATAAATCTTCATACAATGTAAACCTTATTCTTCTTGTTGTTATGCTGAAGAGTTTAGGAAATAATAAATATAATGATCATTTTTTCCACAAATGTATTTTTCCACAAATGTATTTTCCATCTGTGATTGGTTGAAAGTATGGATTTAGAACCCAAAGATATGGAGGGATGACTTTAACAGTGTAGGAATTTAATTTTAGAAAGAAATAATACTACTCTAGAGAAAGGTAGAAAGAACTAGCAACCATTAAATTTTGAAGAATTATTACACAATGCATTTTTCACATAATGCAAACAGAGCTAAAACATAAAGACACAACCAAATCAGTCCCAAGTTTAAAGACCCAATTCAAAAACGGGCATCTGAAATGAACAGACACTTCTCAGAGGCAGAATTCAAAACAGCCAATAAGCACATGAAATGTTGAATGTCACTAGTCATTCCAGAGACACAGATGAAAACAACACTGAGATTTCATCTCACTCCACAAAGAATGGCTGCTATTGTGAAATCAACCAGCAATAAATGCTGGCAAGGCTGCGGGAAGAAAGGAACCCTTCTCCACTGTTGATGGGATTGTAGACTTGTGCAACCATTATAGAGATCGGTGTGGAGATTCCTCAGAAAACTAGGATTAGAGGTCCCATTTGACCCTGCTATTCCCCTACTAGGGATATACCCAAAGGAATTAAAAAATCATATTGTAAAGACATATGTACACCCACGTTCACAGCAGCTCAGTTTGTAATAGCCCAATCTTGGAAATAACCCAGATGCCCAATAACTGGAGACTGGATAAAGAAGAGGTGGGTTTAAAAAAATAATAAAACGGAGTATTACACTGTCATAAAGAACGACAAGTTTCATTCATTTATGTGCAAATGGGTACACCTTGAGGACACACTAATAAGTGAAATAAATAGATCACAAATATGTAAGTACATATCTTTTCTCTGGAATGAGAACCTATAGATGTAAATGAGTTCTAGAATGTAAGATAGATTTTGTAAAATAGGAAATATTCAAAGAGAATGTGGTGGGGAAATGTAATGTGGGGAAAGAATAAATATAATTTGGAAAGAAAAAGAAATAGCATGTATATAAGGGGTGGGGGGTTGTGGGTGGGTAGGGATATGGGTAAAAATGAGAATTAACTCATGTCATATACTAGTACAAATTCCCCAGTGTTATGTGTGATTGTGAACTGTGTATAAAATGTACCAATAAAGAATTCAATTAAAAAATAAAGATACAACCAATACTGGCTACCCTTATCTTGTTAAGCCTGATATAAATGAACATATTCAAAGATTTCAGCACAAATATAATACTGACAAGTTTTATTTAAGAAAGCAACCTTTAGGTGTTATTTTGATGTGGGAAATAATATGATTTTTTTTTTTTTAGACAGGGTCTCGCTTTGTGGTTCAGGCTGGCCCTGTGCTCACTATGTAGCCCAGGCAAGCCTCAAACTCAGCAATCCTCCTGCCTCTGCCTCTGAGTGCTGAGATTACGGGCATAAGCCACCACCCCCAGCACTGTGGTATGTGGTACTGACTACTCTTGGGCGTGAGTTTGACTTGTACAAAAGGAGCTAGCGATCAGAATTTTGGTACTAAAATTCCAAAGTGAGTAATGATTTTTAAAAATTTTAAATTATACAACCTAAATTGTTTCCTGAAGTACCAGCAAATAAGCACTATTTCTTTTGTTTTGTTTTGTTTTGAGACAGGGTCTTGCTTTGTAGTTCAGGCTGGCTCTGAGATCACTGTGTAGCCCAGGCAAACCTTGAAATCAGCAATCTTCCTGTCTCTGCCTCCCGAGTGCTGGGATTACAGGCATGAGACACCACACCTGGCATGCACTATTTCTTATTAGCCAGCAAATGTGTGAGAGGGTAGCTGTTCATAGAATTAACCTCAAGTTGTTTTGCCCTTGACCAGGGGCTGGTCCTATATAAGCACACATCTTGCAAAGATTCTTTTTGTCTTTCACGGAGCAAGATGATCACACCAAGGAAGAAACACCATCTTTAAGGGTGTGTAGAAGGACAAAAATGAATGTATTTTGCTAAGAAGCAAAATAATAGGTGCATGGAGGGTCTGGGAAGTAGTTTAGTGGTGCTCTTGCCTAGCATATGCAAAGTCCTGAATTACAGCCCTGGGACTGAAGAAAAAAGAAAAGTATAATTTGCAGTTGTGTATAAGGAAGAAAAAATGTTATCTATAGCCCATAATTCTAGCATTCTGGGAAGCTGAGGCTGAAAGGCCACAAGTTCAAATCTACCCTGGACAAGTTAAATCCTGTATCAAAAATGTATTGTTATAAAATAGTTGGGGATTTATGTCAATGCAAAGGCTTTAGGTTCAATCTCAAGTAATAAAAAGCAAAAACAAAAATAAAAGAATAAAAATGAAAATATAGTGCTGAACAGAAGAACTGAGGGCAAGACCTGACACTAAAATTCAAATCAACTGATAAGCCTATTGACTGAGTAGGAGATTGTTATAACAGCACCGAAAAGTAATGTTTGTGATATTCAAGAGTATTCATGGCTAGGACCTGAAGGTTTTTAGGATTATCACACATTTATTTATAACCAAAGTAAAAGTTTTTTCTTTTTCATTTGAAATATTCAAAAGCAAAAGGCCTCCATTATCAATATTTGTAGCTTTCTATTTATCTACATAGTAGATGTGTATAAATAGCATAATTGTATGTGTATTTTCTATTTATGATCTTTATATTTTTAATTATATATTTTCTCTGAATTATATTCTATCCAAGATAATAAAAAATAGAGCTCACATTTCTGGAAGCCATACTGATTATTGGGAAAGACTAATGAAGAAGACAATAATATGACTGATTTGACATTATTATATAGAAATCATTAAGAAATGCTACTAATATTATGGATGCTGATATTTTTTAAAGAAAAATATAAAGGACTTAAACAATTATTAATATTTGTAATACAGTAAGATAATGAAGACAACTATGTGTTTTATATATAATAATAGATACCACAATTTAGTTTTCTTATAGTCCATAGATTCATGGGGGGCATAAAGTGGCAAGATTCTAGGCATTTGAGGAGCAGATAGATCTATAGAAAGTTTCCAGCTTTAAAACCAGTTTTGCTGCTTACTCTTTTTTAAAGAATTTATTCATTTATTTTGCATCTAAAAAATAACTTAAAATCCTCAATTACATGTCCACAAATTTATTTGGGATTAAATCTGCAGATAAAGAAATTTAAAATACAGAACAGTTAACAACTGACTCAATTGTGATTCCATATGTAAAACATACATAACATTTAGATATAGAATAAAGTTAATAGTTGGCAAAGCTGGCACTCTAAGATTAGATGGAAAGTGAAGACATACTATCCAAATAACTACTAGTTGCCGACAGCATACCAAGTACTTGGTACATAGTAAAATTAAAACTTATGGCTTGATCTTTCATATTATTGCAATTCTTTCAATGAAATTGGAACACAAACATTTGAATTGTCAGCTTTTGTTCATGAGCTCGCCACCAACATGGAAAAATTGGTTGGCAAAAGAAAAATACAGATGATTTAAGAATTTCATGGTTAAATCATCTTCTCTTTTTTTTTTTTTTTTTTTTTTTGAGACAGGGTCTCACTGTGTAGTTCAGGCTGGTCCTGAGCTCACTATGTAGCCCAGGCAAGCCGCGAACTCAGCAATCGTCCTGTCTCTGCCTCCCGAGTGCTGGGATTACAGGCGTAAGCCACCACGCCCGGCATTGAGGTATGTAGTATTGACTGCTGGTGGGCGTGAGTCACCATGCCCAGCATTGTATGTGGTTACTGGGACCGAACTCAGGACCTTGCGTTTGTGAGGCAGGCGCTGGAACCACTGAGCTAAATCTCCGGCCCTAAATATCTCCTTATAGTCACCTGAAACAAAATAACTTCCTGAGTAGTTATGCTTTTTTTCACATTTTACCTGACTAGTTATCACTACAATAAAATTAATAAGTGCCAAAGACCCTAACATACATAGTAAGGTATAATTCAAAACGGATATATATATATATATCTTTGGCTGATAAACACATATGCACCATTAACCTATCACATGCACAGGCGTTAGACTAGAATACTCATAATTTGGTGTATTATTTCACAAAAGGTGAATTTTAAATTAAAGGAATACATTTTCAAAGTTATACAGTGGTCTTGATGATTTTAGACATATTGAGTACACGTGCAGGTAAAAAGATCTCACACTCAAAACAAAATGCCTAAATAATAAACCTCTGTTTCCAACTCGAAGGGAAATTTATTGCTTTATCATGTGTTGCACAAGCTAACCAGTGCCAAGGGACATGTCCTACGTAGGCCATTCTTCCATGTGACAGACCTGCATACTCAAATGTCCACTGTGGCTCTTGATATGTGTCTCTCTTGCTCAATGCTACCAGTTCAGAATCTCTGCATTCTCAGAAGCCCCTCTGTCTCCTGTGCTTCACATCCAAACCATGAGCATTATTGTCCCGCCTTCTCTGCCTTCACAGTCTAGTCTCCATCTCCTCTGCCATCACTCTGATACTACCAAATACAGAATTCTTGGAATCAAACCCTGCTCTGGTTCTTAATAGTTCAGAATATGTGAAGTAGTTGAATCCTGCTGTTGGTTTCAGATCCCCTATCTGGAATAACAATGCTTTTAATTTTAGCAAGGACAACAATAACAAAGTTATTATGAGGTGATTACTATAGGTGTGAGTGAATATTTGAAGACTACTAAGGCCCAGAGAAATTAACGAGTTAAGATTATACAGCAGTAAGTGACAAAGTCAATATGAATCAGATCTAGAGTTACGGCATCAGAGACCAGGTTCCTAATTTGTGCTTTGCTCATTTTGTAAAACTGGAAAAATGTTTAACAAGTAAGGATCTTGTGAAGATTAAAGACACAATGAGTCATTTAAAATTATTGTGAATAAAAAATAAAACAAATGTTTTTATAATTTTACTATATAGTTTAAGTATGCAGATTACTGAAAGTTAGTGGTAATTTGTTCCTCCAAATGAGTATGGGGAAAATGTTACCACGGTAAATGCATCATTTATTTGATATTGCATAGTGTTTTGTTTTGTTTTGAGACAGGGTCTCACTTTGCAGTTCAGGCTCGCCCTGAGCTCACTATGTAGCCCCCATGCAAACCTGGAACTCAGAGATCCTCCTGCCTCTGCCTCCCGAGTGCTGAGATCACAGGCGTGAGCCACCACCCCTGGTACTGTGGTATGTGGTACTGCTCTTGGGCATGAGTCACCATGCCTGGTATTGTTGTACGTAGTTGCCGGTGAACAAAGAAGGGACCCTGCACTTGCTAGGCAGAAGCCAGAACCACTCAGCTAAATCTCCTGCCCGATTTTGCATAGTTTTTTCAAATAAAAAGTTTATATCAAACTCTTAGCAGGAATTGCATTTGTATGTATATTTTATAAATCTCCTGTGTTTGTTAAAAATAGCATTCAATGAAACATAAGCATTCCCAAAGATGCTTTTTATCAGGAGTGAAAAATGAACATTAAAAGAATGTATAAATAGCTTTGTATCTGTTTTGATGTACAGTCCTACGAAAATATTATGAAAGTCACAGAAGTATTATATGGCAATGGGACTCTGATACAAGGCTAAAATGTAGTAAGTGTGAGGAGTTAGGATTTGAAAGTAATGCAAGACATCTTAGCAAAGGTAGAAGAAAGTAGACCACAGCCACTTTCAAAGACTGTTGGATGCTGGATGCTGGGGTATTTACCATGTGCATTCCAGCACTTCCAGAATGTTCTTTGGTAGTAAGTATTAAACTCCACTTCTAACAACTGGAAAACATATTTATAATAAACCATACATTTGACTTTATAAGTTGAATTTAAAGTTTTACTGAACTCTCAGTTTGACTGGCTTTCTTTGTCTCCCATTTCTAGAAACATGAAACTTGTAGTTTTCTAACCCTTTAGTTCAAGAGCCCTGATTTTCTTTTTTTTTTTTTTTCAAATAAATTGAGTTTATTGGTACAATGCTCTTGCCCTTCTTATACAGTTGGGGTGGACAAGGTTTGTAATACATCTCAATAAATTACCCTATCAACTATTATTAACTGTACCTCAATAATGATTTTAAAAAATCCTTTGAAGTTGTCTTACCTGGAAATTTAGTATTTGCTGTAGCCTTTCTTTCATCTGAAGACACCTTTGATCCACTACAGAGTCCAGCAAGGACAATCTGCCCAAAAGACAACCCAAAGTGTCCTCTATAACATCTCGGTTATCACCATTCTCTGGAAAAGTTTGGGAAAACAAGTTCTTGTTCTTATCCATTTCTTCAGACATTTCCTTAATGTCTTTGGCAAGAGCCTAGGATTGATAAAAGGGAAACTCATTTCCATATTTAGATCCATGAATAACATGCAAATCAAGTATTTCCTCAGAGAGAGTCCGTTACCACTGTGTAGTAAAAAAAACACACCTAAGATGGCTGGATCTCTTTCACATACATCTACATGTCTTAGAGAAAAAGTTCTGAAAGAGATTTTTCTCAGGAACTTTACACCCAAAACTAATAATGCACACTGATCAAAAATGAGTGTATAAAGTGCAATTTAGAAACTCTGTGCTTGTTTTAAAATTTGTGTTTCAGGCTAAGAATTTAGCTCAGTGGCGCACTGCCTAATTTATAAGTGTAAAGTCAAGAGTTCAATCCCCAGCACTGAAAATAAAATCTGTTTTACACATGGAGAATATGTGATATACAACAGTTATCTACAGAGTTCTCCATTTTTGTCTCCTCTTACTTATACAAGAGAAGAAATTAAGGCATAAAGTATAAAGACCTTTAAAACTTTTTGTATTTAAGTAAATGAAATTATGTTCATTTACCTAAATACAAATTTATACAAATACATTTACAAATTAATTTCATTTTACACTGTACCACCTAGAAATATAGCTTTGTACTTTGTTAGATCTGTGTTGTTCTTGATATCCTTTATATATAAAATTGTGTACCCAATATTCAAAACTTCAAGGGCTCCAAAATTTCCCTTACAGATAGAAACTTCCAAGCTTACTTCTTGGTTGAAGAGACACGTTTCTGTTTCTTCTGGTAAAAGTGCTGTGGATACAAATAAATGCTCTTCGATGTCATCCAGCCACGTGGAGGTAGCTGAGACTCCATCGTACAACTTCTGTTCCAAGTGTATATTCTGAGTCTTTGCTTCTGCACCCTGGAAAATCAATGCACACACAAGGGATAAAGAATAAAATTATGATATGATTTAAAAAGAAAAAGAAAGCACCTGTATATAGGGGATAAGGAGTTTGGGGGTAGGTAGGGATATGGGTAAAAATGAGAATTAACTTGTGTCATATACTGGTACAAATTCCCCAGTGGTGACTGTGATTGTGAGCTGTATATAAAATAAAGAATTCATTTTAAAAAAAGAATTACAGTCCTTTGAGGAATAAAAACATACGCGGCTTAGACATCTGGGACAGGGACTTTTTATTCCAGAGCTTGCTACTAGCCTCAGGTTTCAACATTTATGTGAGACCACGAAACCCAGTACAGCAAGATAAGACAGTCATAGCCCTGCAGCCCTACCTGGGATGACACCTCCTCGAAGGCCTGGTTTAGTCCATCCAGCAATGATGTCACTGCAGATTTATCCTGCATCTGTCCCTTGCCTTTGTACAGTGGCACACCAGACAGGAGTCGGCTTGGTCTACTGTAAAGCTGAAGGCAAACAGGACAGTTTGTTGAAGAGTGTACTGTATACCATTTTCCTTGTTTGGAATGCACACCACGCTGGATGCTAGGAACAATGCCCTTAGGAAAACCTCCTTTAGAGAAACACGATGTCTACAATACACTTATCACTGAATATGATGGCCAGATTCAGCAAAGGAAATGTTTCTGTTGATGAATTAAAAAAAAAAAAGTGGCAGGAAAAAAAAAAGCCTGAAATCTTACTATAGCTTTTCTCCCAATTTATCTTCCTAGCAACACCTGTGGGGAAATAACCATCCTAAATACCAGACCAAGAGTCCCTTCTTCCCTTGCATTTTTCTCCCATAAGCTAACCTCTTTTGGTTTATTTAGCTCACCAGAATTTGGCATGGTTGGTGGAACTGAGCTCCAAAACACAGTTGTCTGTCCCAAGAACCAGCCTTACCAATGTGTCAGGAATCATATTTGGTGACCGCTGGCTTCCCTTCTTTTCAGAGAGCCTGATGTGCTTTTCATTAAGATCTTTCGAAAGTATTCAATACTGAAAGTAGCAATGGACAGTAAGATGACCTATAGTTTTAAATTTGTGGAATTCCTTTCACTGTACCTGTGTATGTCCTTGATTTATGACCATAATTTTTTATTTTGAAACATAATTTAAAAATTTAATGGTTTATCCCTCTTATGAATAAGATATTATTTCCTTAATAAGGATATTATGGAAATATTATTTCCTTAATAATAAGATATTATTTCCTTGAGGAAAATAACCACCTAGAACTGAAAATTTCACAAAAGGATATATGATTTTGTGGGAAAAGTGAAACAGACCTTTTAAGAAGAGTACATGATGAATAATTTATGTCAGTATGGCAGTGATAATGAAAATAGCCTATCGTAGGTAAGTTATAAAAATAAGTACACAAAAACAAAATATTTGATACCACTTGCTCTTGTTCTTGTTCCAGAGCATGCTGTAGCAATTTCTGCTTGGTACTAAATTCTTGATGTAGGCTTTCCCATTTCATTCTCATCTGGTCTTCTGCAGGTGATTTCTCCCCTTCCACTGCCAACTCCTGGGATGACACGTCAGGTTTTTCACTGTTAAAAAATAAGTCAATAATCTAAGCTTACAATACATACAAAAGGGCAATGAAATAGACACTCTCTTGTGCGTACTAGACCTGGCCTTGTAAACTGGAACAAGATTATTTGCAGTCCTTAGCTTACTCTTCAAAAAGATTAATTAAATTATAAAATTTGAGGATATAAAAGAAGTGTATTCTTACCATGTTAAGTGAACAATGACCAGAAGGAATATTTAAAAAGACACCAATAACACCGCAATATTCAATAAAAATAATTGCAAAATTTAGAATCAGAAAGATGGCTGTGACTTTAGAATACTGATCTTTGACCAAAAGCTCACAAATCAGTTTAAGATGTTACCTTGTCTGCTCTGAATTTTTGCCACAAGGCCAGAGGAGGACGTGCAGGACGCCCAGCAAGGACAGAGCACAGGAAGAAAGGGCAGTGTGGTTCCTGAGACAGCCCGGCTTTTCAGTGACAAATTAGATGGGTGACGTTGAGAAATTTCTTTTGCTTCTCTGAGCCTCAATGTTTTCATCTTTCAAAATAGTATTTGTCTTACAAAACTAGGAGAATTAATGAAAAAGAACATATCTGTATCTTTGTAGCCTTATCTAGCTAAGAATTAGCCTCAATATGAGAATTAACAATGTTGCACGTGATTGTGAGCTGTATATAAAATTTGTCAATAAAGAATTCAATTAAAAAAAGAATTAGCCTCAATAAATGGGGCTGGTAACAATGATAATGGTAATATATTCTAGGGAGCCTAAGTTTTAATAAATCTTAGCATGACAGAAGTTCTGACATCCTCAGTAGAGTTAGTAATCTGAAAGGCATATTAGATATTAATATTTTGACACAAAGGCTTAGTCACCGGCCCTTGGGACTATGAGGAAGTGGGGGACCCTTAGACGGTGGCCACTAGTGGGAAGAGGTGAGTGGCTGAAGGGTGATACTTAGGCCCTGCCTCACCTTTGCTTGCTCCATGGCACCAAGAAATAAGAAGCTTGTTTCACCTTACACGCACTGCCAAAATGTTCTGCTTTGCAACAGGTCCCAGGTGATGATTCCAGGTGACTATAAACTAAATACTTCTAAAAGGATGAGTAAAATCAACATTTCTTTCCTTCTTTCTTTCTTTCTTTCTCTCTCTTTTTTCTCTTTCTCTTTCTCTCTTTCTCTCTCTCCCTTCCTTCCTTTTTTCCTTCCTTCTTCTTTCTTTCTTATCTTTCCTTTCTTTCTTTCTTTCTTTCTTTCTTTCTTTCTTTCTTTCTTTCTTTCTTTCTTTCCTTTCTTCTTTCTTTCTTTTCTTTCTTTCTTTCTTTCTTTCTTTCTTTCTTTCTTTCTTTCTTTCTTTCTTTCTTTCCTTTCTTCTTTCTTTCTTTCTTTCTTTCTTTCTTTCTTTCTTTCTTTCTTTCTTTCTTTCTTTCTTTCTTTCTTTCTTTCTTCCTTCCTTCCTTCCTTCCTTCCTTCCTTCCTTCCTTCCTTCCTTTCTTCCTTTCTTCCTTTCTTTCCAGGGTCTCACTCTATAGTTCAATCCACCCTGAGCATGCTATGTAGCCCAGGCAAACCTTGATCTCAGCAATTCTCCTGCCTCTACTGCCTGAGTGCTGAGATTACAGGTGTGAACCACCACACCCAGCATTGAACATTTCTTTAAATCATGTATCTCAGTTATTTTGTCATAGTGGCAGAAAGTTGACTAACACAGGGCTTTTAGCTCAAGTAGAAAAAAAAAAGGACAAGT
Organism: Thryonomys swinderianus; assembly: GCA_004025085.1. Taxonomy (NCBI): domain Eukaryota; kingdom Metazoa; phylum Chordata; class Mammalia; order Rodentia; family Thryonomyidae; genus Thryonomys; species Thryonomys swinderianus. The sequence continues at coordinate 44,325 of PVIC010001023.1, forward strand.
TCATTGGTAGGATAATGCTATATAGTAACCCATAGCCAAGTCGCCCCAGAATACATATCAATGTAATACTGTCTTTTGGTGAGGTTTCTGAAGCATGTCTTGACATTTCAATGAGTGGGTGGGGATTTAGTTCAAGTGGTACTGCGCCTATCTCAGAGCCATAAGGGCCTGAGTTTGATCCTTGGTACCACAAAACAAAACAAAACAAAACAAAACAACATTTCAATAAGCCTATGGTGCTGGGAGCTGGGATTTTATTATAGAATATAACTCAGAGGTTATCTCCCATCAGTTAGAGACAATGTAAGGTTCAATATCATATGTAACAGGAAAAACAAAAAAGAAGAAAGTAAATAAATTGTTACGTTCAAAAGATAAAATATATCACCAGGCATGGTGGCTCACACCTGTAAATATATATCACCAGGTGTGGTGGCTCACGCTTATAATCCCAGCACTTAGGAGGCAGAGACAAGGGGATTGCTGAGTTCAAGGCTTGCCCGGGCTACATAGTGAGCTCAGGGCCAGCCTGAAGTATAAAGTGAGACCTGTCTCAAAAAAAAAAAACATAAAATATAACAAGCAATTAAAATGAAGAACTATGTTTATAAGAATTAATGAGTTGATAAAAAAGTAATAAGTGAATAAATACCAAAACTGAAATAATACTTCTAAATAAGTATTTATGTTAGTCTTCGTATATTTCTTTTCTTTTTAAATAAAAAAGCTTTAAAGTGCTTATGAAATTAAAATTATTTATTGTCCTTTCTTTTGTATTGTATTTTCTATCATATTTTCTTTTGTAAATTGTGCTGTATGTTAATTCATCACCTTCGCATAAAACTGATTGTAAAACCAGGGAGGTATTTAATATCAATATTTATATTTAATGTAAAAATAGCACATTACTTTAAAGTTAGAACATAGCTTTTCACTACCAATGGACAATATTCTTCTTTCTTTTCATATTTATATTAATACATGTACTGTTGGTTCTCCTTAATAATCGTAGAAGGAACCTTCCATCCACCTTTGACCTATCATACTAGTATTTATTCTGTATGAGGCAAATTTGTACATCACAGCGAATTTCATAAACAAATCAATAAACATTTGATAATCTTAGGAAATCAACTAATAAGTCGAAGCCTGAATATATTTTCCTTTTAGTAATGGTGTTTTTATAAAATATATATTTGTTTCTTTGGCTTTGAGATACCACTTAATTCACAGTTATTTGCTTGCTTGGTACCCAGAGGCTTCAAAAAAGTGGAAGAACTGCAATAATCTATATTGAAAGGTGACTTTTCTTAAGAACCTGTATAAACATTAAAGAACTAAAGTGAACTTTAAAGCTTATCTTGTACAGAAAGCTGATATTGTACTACAAACATCTATTCAAATATTTTCATATTTCATTTTTTGCAAAAGCAGTTTAGAGTTGTTTGGCTGCCACCTGGGTTCTTTCCAAAAGTGAAAGTTAAGGAAAGCAAAAGAAGTCATGTCAAGAGAACTGCAGTGGCTCCCAAATGCTCCCTTTTGAAGCTTCCTGGATGATGAGGAAGCCGGGTAACTAGCTGTGCAGAATTAGAATAGAGCAGAATGCTATAACCAGGGACTGGAGATTTAGCTCAGTGGTTCCAGAGCCTGCCTCGCAAGCGCAAGGTCCTGAGTTTGATCCCCGGTAACCATATACAATGCTGGGCGTGGTGACTCAAGCCCACCAGTAATCAATACCACATACCACAGTGCCAGGCATGGTGGCTCACACCTGTAATCCCAGCACTCGGGAGGCAGAGACATGAGGATTGCTGAGTTCCAGGCTTGCCTGGGCTACATAGTGAGCTCAGAGCCAGCCTGAACTACAAAGCGAGACCCTGTCTCAAAAAAAAAAAAAAAAAAATTGCTATAGACAGCTCTGAGGGCAGAAAACATACCTTAGAGGGACTAGAAATGCATAATGCAGAGTGAGGCTTTAGCTCAAGTGGTACTGCACCTAACTTTGGAAGCATAAGGGCCAGAATTTGATCCCCGGTACCGCAAACAAAACAAAACAAACAAACAAAATGCAGAGTAAAGGCAAAGCACACTCAATCAACACAGAAGGAGGAGAACGTCACACTCCAGATATATACTTAAGCCTTACGGGCACTTTTAGGCATGATGGACAACAGAGATGTTTTAAAACTCAGAAGTGTTTTAACACTAGTTTTACAGTTTTAGGGTTAATTAAATGCAATTCATGATGACAGAGGTCAGAATTGTTTTAATCTATATTCTTTTAAAGTGATACATATTAACTGTCAATATTTTTGTAGATTTTTGTTTTTTTTCTTTTATTTGATGTTGCCTGCTATTTATATATTTTGTCATTGTACTGACCTTGAAATTCATGTGTATATGTGTTCATATGCATATATACGTTAGTTTTAATCCTTCTATCTCTGCAATTGACACTAGAGTCATGACAGCAACATTGTGTCTGTGTTGATTGAAGTGTAAAAAAATCATTTAAAAAGATCCACTTTTGGCCTCTACAAAATCTGATTATCTATGATATATTTTTATTCTTGTCCGTACATGGACTGTACTTTTATGACATATTTTTATTTGGTTATATGTACACATTTTCTGATATACCATACAAAATTTTTATTAAAATTATACAAATATAAAACCTTTCTTCAGTGTTTTAGACTACTGAGCATTTCTGCCTTTTCGATTATTTAGTGTTATAAACAATATTTTTAAAATCATCTCCAGGATACATACTCCCTTCTTTAAATTTTTTCTTTTGGGAGAAAATGCTCAGAAATGGGATACAGAGTCAAAGCTACTCCTAAATCATATCCTTTAGCAATGTAAAGAAGACAGAGGTTTTGTTAAAACTTTTGAAATGTTTTACACTTTTCCTCTATATCCTCTTAGTTAAAAGTCACCAGAGAAAAAATATGATGGTAATTTTAAAAAAGGGAAACAAAGTTTAAGTATTTAGGGTGTGGAGAACTGTGAGGCGGGTAGGAAAATGGGAAAAAATGAGAAATTGTTTCATATACTGGTACAAATTCCCAATATTGAGTGTGATTATGATGCACATGTACAATGTACCAATAATGATAAAAATTAATTTTAAAAGTCACCATTTTCACACTTTGCCATCATGGTAATTGCTTATTATCCTGCCTCTACAAAAAAAGAAACAAGTTCAAAGTAGAGGGACTGCTCCAAGCTAAAAGCTGTGGAGCTGGAAGAAAGAACAGGACTATTCCACTAATCATTTCCTTTATCTGCCTACCTTGGAAATCAAAACCTTCAATATGAACATTTCCAGCTTCCTTCATTTTCCTTTCAACATTTGATTTGTCTGTGTGAATTACTTCAGTCTCCACTGCAGACCAGGACTCTAAGCCCTAGGACACTGCATGTAGAAATTAGAGGAACAGGCTCATCCAGAACACTCAAGCTATTCATCTGGCACACACATTTATTTTTAGAATGATGTTAGGGGAAGACGAGCTCTGAAGGGGAAAATGCTCTGCAGTTCCATATGGCCATTCAGTGAGCAAGATCATGAACCCGATTCCACAGCACTTTTCCTGATTGATAAAGAAAATGCACTTGTGAGGCCGCTCCCTATAGACACACGGTGAGTGCTCCGCAAGGTGGGCCTGTAAGTTAGTCCCACCGTTGATGCTAGAGAGGCAACAAAATGTTCCACACCCAGGTCCAGGCCATGTCCAGAAGTGAAGCAAATGACTAAATCTTGCACAAGTTGCCTGACTTAAAAGTTTGAGTAAGGCTTTTGCATTTCTTCCAACGTCAGCAAAGCAGCATAGGCAGAGAAAATTCAGGTGTTCTGAAACATACCCAAGGCCGCCTGAGGTTTCCACAGTTGAATGTTGGGTTAGAATCTCTTCTCCACGACTGGCTACTGACCGGAGCAGGCTCTTCTGTTCAGCTAATTCTTGCTCCAATTCCTGCTCGGGGAAAAGAAACATGCAAGTGTCTCTGTTAATGTCACGGTAATGGTCTACAGGCATAGTTCCAGGTCTAGAAAATTCTCAGAGAACTGTGGTGGTATGTCTTATGTTGGTGCATTGCAGAAAGGTGTAGTTTAGATGTGTAAGTGAGTCTCTAAAGTATTCTATAGCGTTCTTTTGCTTTGCTAAAGATATCTGAGAAAAATCAATGGGAAAAGAAAATTTTGCTGGGCAATGGTGCCCTCAAGTGGTACACAACGTACCAGCCAAGACAAAGACAAAACCTTGGAAGTAGATGCTGTCATAACCCTCTGCTTACTTTATAAATTGTAGTTTAATTGATTTGTTTGTACCTTTCCATTATGTGTATACATGTTTTTGCTCTTTGCAAAAGAAGATCTTTTCAAATGTCTTTTATATGAAGACAAAATATCAAAGAAAAACCATTACTATTAATTAAAACTCATTTGTTTTACTGGGGAACACCTTGCAATTCTATTTTGCAATGCTGTTTATTTGATAATGAAAATAAGTAACATTTCTTTAAAAAATGTAGTTGAGACTTTCTCCAATGCTCAGTGGCCTTTTCAAGATTTTTTACAATTGATTGATTATTGATTGGTCTTAGGGATTAAACCCAGTGCCCCTTACATGCTAGACTAGTGCTTTACCATTAAGCTACATCCTCAGCCCAGGAGACTCAATTGAAGGCAAATCTGAAAGTAGAGGAGGTGCCTGTGATGAGAAGAGTGAGGGACTGGGCTATGCTTTTGATGAACTTAAGTAGCTCTTTAAAGACTGGACTTCAAGAGACCCAGGTTCCAGGGGTCATGGTTAAGTGCACTGAAAAGGGACACTGCATCCCACCTCATTGTAAAGCGATATGTCCTTCTGTGCCACCTCCCTCCCCTCCCTCCCCTGTGGATCTGCAGGTAGATCTTACTTTTTGCTGCTGGAGACTGCTCTGCCGCTGGTGGGTCCATGAGGTGCGAGCTTGAGCCAGCCACTCCTGCAGGCCCGGGCTCTGTGCAGCCGTGAGGTCAGCATCACTGTCTTCCTTCTCCTGAGCAGTTTCCTGCTTTTAATGAGGCAGAAATCAAGAGTCAGTCTGGCCACAGGAAAATCTCACCCGGAGTGGAGACCAGCCGCTTGCGGTGCGGTCTGTATAATGACACCAGAGTAGCTCCATCTGGATGGGAGACCACAGTTTTAAAAAGATGGTAACAGAAAACCTGGGTTATGACATTTTCAGGCTTGAAAATAATAAACAGATGACTATGCCCAGAAATATTTGAAGGGGAAACCATCTATTTCTAATGTGGTCACCAGATAGTATTCCAGAATTTTCCACAAAACAATAATGCTAGATCCTGCTATGAGGTTTTTTTTTTTTTTTAAGTCCCACAAAGGTAAAGCATTACTAATGGGTAATAATGATAACTATGGTTACAATAGCTGCTGTGGAAACATTACCCTGCCACCTTTTCTATTCAGGTCAGACAGGAGATGCCAGATGTGAGTATAGCAAGTACTTGTTTGCCAGAGATGGTTCTGGAAAACTACTAACCAAAAAGATCTCAATGCATTAGAAAAGCACTAAAACTTCAGTGCTGTAAGGTGGCAGTACTCTCAAATGCAGGGAGAGACCAAATTTGATCTTCAGATCCCTATGGAAGAAACCTCATTGTCTCACACAGGCCAAGGCCTCAACCAAAGGCCTACCAGAGGCTGAGAATCCTCCGTCCCAAACTCCACACACCAAGCCCTTAGACTTCTGTCTGCAGGGCTGTAGGGTGGGGCCGACCACAGAAACTTAATTCCCAGGGCACTTCAGTGGCTGCAGCTCTGGACCTGTAAGTCTTTGATGTTCACCTTCTGTGAGCCTTTGTGAGCCCTAGACTTGAATGGGCTCTACAACCTTGCCTGCTGGTTATACAGCTGGTTTCCAGACTGTCTTATGCAAATAATCTATCTCAAATACAAGAAATCTTTAAGTGACTCCTTTAAAAAATGGGACAATAAAAAGAAAAATTAAGCGGAGTGTGTTGGTATGTGACTGCACTTGGGAGCCTAAAAAAATCACATAAATGTTAGCATAATAAAAGTTACCATGTTATAAATTTGAAAATGCTGTTATGGTGTTGACCTAAAAGGTCCCCCAAATTCTCACGGGTTCAGAAGGTAATTGGATCAGAGGGGTGGCGTGACACTCTTCAGTGGATTAGTCCCTTGATGAGTTCAGAGCTGGCTCTGCCATTAGGAGGTAAAGCCTGGCTGGAGATGAGTCACTGAGATGTGACCCACAAGGCCGTGCGCTTGTTCCAGCTCCTCCTTCCTCTTTCTGCTTCTTGATCACCATGATGTGAGCAGAATTCTTTCACTGACTTTCCATCATCTCTTTCTGCCTTGGACCCAAATGATTTAGACTGAACCCACTGGAAACTGTGAGCAAAATAAATCTCTCCTCCTATAAATTGTGAGTACTGAGTATCTTGTCCCAGAGACATGAAGGTGACTAGGATGTGGGGTTAATTCTGAAAGAAAACTTTCTACCTACATCTGTATGCCAAAACATAAATTACATGATTTTAATACCACTTGTCCAATATATACCTATGAAGTATCGGCCAGTATTCTAAGAGCTCCAAGTTTTCTGCAAAGAAGTCAGACAAGGGCTTGGTGGAGACATAGAAATAAACAGATAAGAAGGGCTGAGCTGGTGTCACAGCTACCAAGAAAGGGAATGGAGCCTACAGGACTGAAAGTGAAGGGAAAGTGGGCTTAGGATGGTCGGAGAACATTTTTAGAAGAGATTAATGCCTTGAGTTCTGAATACTAAGGCCTTGCCTGCCTGGCACAGATGCAGGGGATAACACCCTAGGCCTAGGAAGAAGCTGGTACAGAAATGCTACGGAGAAAGAAATTGGGCCTTTAAGAGAGAACCACTGAGGTTTAGGGAAGCAAAGAGGCAGTGAAGGAGTGGTGTGGCTGGAGTAAGAGGGATGGACAGCAAAGTTATTCCACAGCTTGCTTCCTCACAGGAGTTGTCCTCCATCTCTTCCAGGGCTGTCACTACCCTCCTCTTCCTTCTGTGCCACGTGTGATCACGGGCAGGATCCATCATCCCAATATATCTGTCCTGACTATCCATCCCCCCACCTTCAAAATTTCATACTCCCTATTTCAGAGAAACAGACAGCGTTTATTTCCTGCTCAGTTCCCTCACTTGGATCTCGTGAGAAAAGTGGAGAATGCTGGACTACACTTTACCTCTGAATCACTGGTATCAGTGCTAGAAGCTACATGGACTGAAGCGAACAGTAAAATCCACAGGTTATATCACGCATCCTCACATGGGCTTGGAGCTCACCTTAGGTCACAGTATTCCCTCCTTTCCTGCTGTCCAACAAGGGAATGTGGCTTACTTAAGTAGAATCAGGGTAAGTCTCATCTAAAACATGCTATTGTGTCTGTATTTTGCAGTCCTGTTCAGAATGGGTGACTGATCACACCCAGTCTGCTAACATGGCAGGGAATGACACCATAAGGAGTCCTTATATGAGGCTGAAGTTGTCTCTAGCCAGAGTGGTTCCCGCTAACAAAACAGTGGCCTTGGCCACGACTTGTTGACTTTCCTTCGTGAGACACAAGCCACTTCCTGCCAAATGTTTTCTCCAGCAAAGGCTTTTTTTAAGAGGCCAGTCTCAAGATCCCTTTGGAAAGTTGTAGAATCCCTTGCTACCTGCTTGCCCTTCTCATGTTCCAATCCCTGGACTGAGAACATTGCTTTCAAATTCCTCACAACAAATTTGTGCTTGTAAAACATAACACTTGCAGTGTCAGCACTTGAGAACTACTTGCTCACTTTTACACACACAGACATTTTGATTCCAAGACTTAAATGCTAGGAAGGGAGTCTTGTCTGACTAGCGGAGTCTGCCAATTCAGGAAAGAAAGCAAATATTTAATACAGGTTTTCTATGTGATTATGTTCAGTTTTCATTTAATGAATTTCCCTCTGACTGATGAGTCATTTTGAAAGCTAAGACTAGGATCACAGGGAGGAAAGAATAATAAAGAATTCAGTTCCAATTTTCTTTCTTTTTCCCCTGGAAGAAAAGGTGCTGCTAAGAGGAATACAAATCCGGTGATTACTTTTGGGTGGTATCATTGAAGTTTTCTCTCTCTTAGGAAGTAAAGCAGCTTCAGTCACCAGGTCTTACTGGGTGGGGCCGCTGAAGCTTTTGCTTTTAGAAATACTAGAACACTAGCCATTTTTGCCAGGAACATTCTTTGGAATATTTGTGAAGACTGGGAAGTGCTAAACATTAAATAAAACTTTTCTTCATAGAGCATTGTATTATGCACATAGGACAAACTCTGCACCTTTGATGATGATCATGTGTGAAAATGGCCTGTGCCAATAGCTTCACAAGTTCCAATGAAAGGGTGCAGTGTCACTCATTTCTGCATTTAATGGAAGTTTCTTTTCCCACTTAACTTTAGCTAATGGGTTTTCTATGAGAAAAGAAATGATCCGTTTCATGATAGAAATGATGTGAGCAAGGCTCTTTTCATCCCCATGGCTCAATATTAATTTGCTTAATATTCTAGTTATTTTTTAAATCTCATCAATATTTTAGATGCTGGAAACTCCATTGGATGGAAGGTGGTCGAATTTCTGTGCATTTGTAAAGTACCTAATGAACCCAGATGTGCACACCTGTAAGCCCAGTACTTTGGGAGGCTGAGGCAGAAGGATGCTAAGTTTGAGGTAAGCCTAGGCAGTTTAGTGACATATGAGACCCTCTCAAAATTAAAAAAAAATAAGTAAATAAGAAGAAAGAAAAGAGAAAAAGAAAGAAAAAAGGCTGGGGATTTAGCTCAGTGCAAAGGTCTTGGGTTCAATCTTCATTTCTGAATAAAAGAAGCCAGTTTTGAAACAGTGAAACACTACAATGTTGTTTGACATTTACACACTGTCACCCAGAAGGGTTCTTGGAAAGGCTTCACTTGTGGCACTCTCTAAACCTTTCTTATTGAAACGATTCCTGTGGTCACAGGCAGGACCTGCTGGTGCGGCCCACAGGGCCTGACACCCTCAGTCCAGGCTGGTCAAGCTCAGGCTGAAACTCTGAGTGTCATGAGCTCATTTCCTCCTAGAGAACTGGATTTGGAGACAGTTGGCTGTTACTGTAACCTGCCACAACTTCAGCATGTACTGTAAGCACTATTGGCATTCATATTCTTGGGCTAGTTCTTTCAAAAAGAAAATCCCATAGTCTCCCCTTTTCCACAGTTTCTCCTTCTGCTTTTTCAGTGACCATCAGTCAACCATAATCCAAAAATATTATCTATCTTGACTCTTTCAAGATAAAGAAACTTTAAAAAGTCACATAATTTTCTTAAAATGTATTGCTATAATAATCCTTGTGTATTACTACTGATGTTAACTTCTTGTGCAGCTAGTATAAAAATTACACCTTCTAATAACCAGCCACTTTCAGCACCCACAGTGCATTCAGGGCTCAGTCAAAAGGCTCCACTTGGAGTCTTGGGACCTACTATTCCCAGGATGAGGACTGGTGCCTCATTATTATTCATTCCGAAGTAGCGATGAGGAAGCCGACCCATAAGAAAGCTGCAAAACATGCAAGACCCTGCCGCTGGCCATCTTGTTAATAACTGGTGGGGCCAGGGTGTAGCTGCAAAATGAGGGCCCAAGGACCACACCCACCTGCTTGGTATCCTTTATTTAACGCAAACACAAAATAATCAAACATTTTAGAACTAAGTGTGAGAGTGTTGACAAATTGGAAGATTCTTTTGGGGGTGAAATCCAAATTTCCTATCTCTTAAGAAACTGGAAGGTCTAGCACAGTGTCCACGAACCCTTGGATGCAGAGAATTTAGACAGGAGCCCCTGCATACAAGGTGAGCACCCTTCCCTGGCTCCCAGGCCAGGTGCACAGCTGAGGCCCATGCTGCTCTGGCCTCTTCTACCTGCTGTGAGGGGTCAGGCAAGATGAGAGCTCTGGAGGCCACAGCTGGTCCCCATGTGGAAGGGGACAGATTTCCTTAAAGATTACCACAGGCCTGCCGGGCGTGGTGACTCACGCTTGTAATCCCAGCACTCAGGAGGTAGAGACAGGAGGATTGCTGAGTTCGAGGTTTGCCTGGGTTACATCGTGAGCTCAGGGCCAGCCTGAACTGCAACGTGAGACCCTGTCTCAAAAAAAAAAACCAAACACACAAACAAACCAAAAAAAGATTACCACAGGCCACCAGTGAAAAACGCAAGAAATATTATAGGACAGACCAGGAATACCTTTGGCAAAATCAATTTTTTTATTTTTATTTTTTAAGACAGGGTCTTGCTTTGTAGTTCAGGCTGGCTCTGAGCTCTTATGTAGCCCAGGCAAGCCTTGAGCTCTGCAATCCTCCTGCCTCTGCCTCCCGAGTGCTGGGATTACAGGTGTGAGCCACCATGCCTGGCAGCAAAATCAAATTTTTGTACACTTTTATGGTTATATGTTTCTTTAGTTTTATTTTATCTAAATATTTTAACATTTTTATTTATATTATGAAGTCAGACTGCATTGTTTCATTTTGAAGCAAGGTTTTGCTGGGTTGCCTTTGCTGGCCTTGAATTCTTCTCAGTGGGTTTACAGGGGTACACCCACACCTTCTCTGCATGTCCACCTTAAAGTACAGACATTTAAAGTAAAAACATATTTTGTTCGTGATGGGATTTGTTTATCTAGTAGAGAGTTCAAAAGTCTTTCCACATGTCCCTTGGCCCATCTTTTCTCCTTTAACACCTATTTACTACATTTCCCCTAGATATTCTGTTTTTCACCTCAGTACTGGGGTTTGAACTAAAGGCCTTTGTACTGATCTATACCCCCGGCCTTTCTTATTTTCAGTTTTGAGACAAGCGCTTATAAAATTGCCCAGCTGTGAAGTCCTCCTGCCTCAGCTTCCTGAATAGCTGAGGTTACAGGCACACACCATTGCAGCCAATTTAACTTTGTAATGATAACTTTTAAGATATAAGGCTAATAAGTCCTCATAATTTCTCATTTTCATAAATTGTGGTTATTTTCACGTTTATTTTTTTTCTCAGATAAGATCATAAGAAATAATCATGCAGGTAGTATTATAGTTGAGAACAATTTAAACTGGAATGTCAATAAATGGGAACCAGCAGCCTTAAAATCTAAAAATAAAATATACCTTTCCATGTTCTCATATTGGCTCTCTTACCTCTTGTCATCCTCTTAAAGTTCATATCATTTCTGTGTATGATAATACATTCTGACTTTACTTGTTCACTGCCTGCAAACACCATAATCCTCCAAAGACAGAAATATGTAGATACACAGTTATAGATAGTTTTTTTCTGTGCTCCTCTATTTTACCATGGAGAACAGTAGCTCCCAATATTTGCTGAATCTTTGCATAATACTGTACCAGTGATTTATAGTAATTAAAATAGAATAAAAAGCTTAATAGTATGCAAGGTGCATGGGAGAAACAGTAAAAGTATTCAAAGGTACTGTATATTGATTGGGAGAGATTAAGACATTGACTTACAGTTTATTAGGTATGCTGCCAGAAAAGGAGGAAGATTAAAAACTATAAAAGCACTCAGTCTTAAAAAACAAAGGTTAAAAAAAGAATAGAAAGAGCAGAAAAAAAGAAAACAAAAAGCTAAACTGAAAGACCAACCATAACAGTAATGACAGCAAGTTTAAAGGAATTATACTTGCCTGTTTAAAAAGAAAGAGATTCTCTGATTAAATACATGTCTACAATCAATGAGATATAGCTAGCTCTTATGTATAGGGCAAAATCAGAATGTAAGGGCACAGAACAAAGTAAGTTAAGAGAAATCAAAAGACATGTCAGGTAAATACTGCTCAGAAAGCTCTAGCAATCTAACATGAAAATCACTACTACTTTTACATGATAGTAAAAGTTTAATTCGCCTGGAATACACAATAATTCTAGGTTCACTTTTGGAAAATGTGTTATAGAGGATGGACCCCAGAGCCGGTGCATGGTGTGGCATGTGCTCTACCTCTGAGCCACATCCCGGCCTGAATTTATGATAATTCTAAAGTCATGAGCATGAAAGGTAACAGACTGAGGATATCAAAGAGTAGAGGCATTAAAGAAATACAAATGTGTCATGATTTGTCTTCCTTTATAACCTCCACTTAAATCTGAGGAGTCGTCATTTTCTCTGTCTGTTTTTCCTTAGAGCGCAGCCCACAGATCTCTAGATTCAAGTAACTCCCCCAAAACGCTGGAAACGCAAGCCCAACTCAGGGTGTAGATTAGCACTGCACACTGGAATGTGTACCATCGTGCAACCCCTCATCCGTCCTCCGGGGGGCGCACGGGGAGGCTGTGAGCAGCCTCGTGCCTCACCTGGATATGCAGCTGCCGGTCGCGCAGAGCTCGCTGCAGCTCCAGGAGGCTCCCCTTGAGCGTCCTCAGCTTCCCCGCCAGCTGCTCAGCCTCGTCCTTCGTGCGCGCCTTGCCCTCCAGCAGCAGGTTCTCGTTGTGGAGGGACAGCTCGGATAAGGCCACCACCTTCTGCTCGATCTCCACCAGCATGTTCTGCGAGGACACAGACGGGACAAAAACACACGTGGGTGCTCGCCTCTGCCAGGGTCTTGTGTGGTGGCACATGCCCGGGGAGTCCTCGCGCTCTGGGAGGAGGAGGCAGGAGGAGCACAAGACAAGCCCAGTCTAGACAGTTTATCACCTTAGGGAGACCTTATCTCAAAACTAAACAAACCACCACATTATTTCTATGTGATAACAAAAAAAAAAAAAAGGAAAGGAAAACAAAACTTATGTATATAGGCTGTGGGGGATTTGGGGGCGGGGAAATGGGAAAAAATGAGAATTAAGTCATGTCATCTACTGGTACAAATTCTCAGTGTCATCTGTGATCATAATGTGTATATAAAATGTACTAATAAAATGAATTTTAAAAATCTAAAAAAAAAAAAACTAAACAAACCAGCAAACAAACACAAAATACTACTGAAGCCCTGTGTGGAAGCACTGGGTTCAATCCTTACTACAGAAACAAAAGAATGAGGATTTAGTACAGTTACCCCTCACCTTCAGCTCTTAAATACTCAAGCTAATTTTCTACTTCAAGAGGCAATGTTTAGTCTGCCTAAAACCGGCAGTTGGAACTTTTCTGATACCGTGTCAGGATAAGAACCCAGAGGGTAACAGAGCACCGGGGGACACTCCCCACCGTGTTTATCAGTCTGAATCACTCACACTAATTCCTCTCACTAGGTTTATATTTCTTTTTAGATACTAAATACACATACCGTAAGAATTTGGATATTTATAGTCTTTTAAAGTGCTGCAAGTTCTTCTGCAGTACTAGGGATTGAACTCAGGGTCTTTGCACAAAACTACATCTCAACCTTCCCCCCTTTAAAACTCTTTTACATTGAGATGGGGTCTCACTAAGTTGCTAAATTCCCTAAGTTTGGCTTGAACTTGTGATCCTCTTGCCTCAGTCTCCCAGAGTGCTGGGATTACAGGCATGCATCACCTTGCCCACCTGTCATGCAATTATTTTCCAAAAATAAAGTCCTGGTTTGAGTTTCATTAAAGTTTTTATAATGTATTGCTTCTCTGAGTGCATGAAGTTCACAGGCTGTGCCAAGTCATATATCCATAGCAAGGCTTTTCACCAGCACATCTGCTGTGGGCATGTGATGCTGGCAGGTGCCCTTTCTATACCTGACAGTCCACCAGCTGGGCCTCCATGTCCATGGGCTCCGGCGGTGTCCCAAGGGCGACATCCAGGGTGGCCTTTGTACTCAAGAGCCAGTGGTCCAGCTCGTCAGCTTCACAGCGGTACCTCTGCAGGGCCTGCTCATGTCTCTGCTCCTCCAGTTGATCGTTCAACTTCTCCTAAGGTGAAAAGCAGAAGGTAACAGATCACCGGAAGGGAAAACTTGAAGGCGCGACACACAGAGCAATGGTTTCGGAGCTCTAGGTGCGCATCAAAATCATCTAGGAAATAGATGCTGAGGCCACACGTTAAACAGCAAATCAGCATGGGGTGCGGTGAGCTGGAGGCTCAACAGGAGTGCTTTAAAGAGATCTCCCAGCCATGTGCCACTGTAATCCCAGCACTTGAGAGACTGAGGAAGGAGGGTCACAGGTTTAAGGCCATCCTGGCCCACCTAGAAAGACATAGTCTTAAAGAACTGAAAAAGGACTGGGAATGTAGGCCTGTGTAGTAGAATACCCCTGAGTTCCACCTCTAATACCAAAAACACGTGTTTTGCCCCAGTGATTCTAATGGGCCTTAGATGATCACGTCCCTTAATGAGCTGAGGGTGGCACCCTCACGTTGTACACTTGTAGGGCCAGGTGGTGATGGAAAGGACAAAATCTCCCCCTGATCAGAACCAGACACTGCCACGAGCCAACCAGCAAATGGCAGAAAGCACTTGACATCGAGGTGTGGGGAACGGCAAGGATGGTGGCAGTAGAGTGCGTGGTGCGCTTACAGGGTGGCGTCCACACGGGGTCCCCATGGAGGCGGCCACGGTGATGGCGCCTCAAGTGAAGGCGGAAGCACAGACTCCTAGGTCAGACCTCGGAGTGTTTCCAATTTTTGCAAATCATGTTTGAAAGAAATTCTGACCGAAATTTCACTTTGATGACCCACTAATTTTTCTTAGGGTAAGGATAATATGAATATATAGTAAAGTTAACTCTTAAGGTAATTTTTAAAAAACTGTATTATTAATAATAATTACTATTGTCTTTGCACTATAATGTTCACTTAATAGTGTAATGTTGGATTAGTAGGGAAAACAGACACTTTTATCCAGAACAAAATGTGTGAATAAAAGACTTGAAACTGGGCATGGTAGGGCACATCACAGCATGAGAAGCTGAGGCAGGAGGATCTCAAGTTCATGCCCCTCTCTAGTAAGTTGGGAACTAAGTGAGATCATGACTCAAAATTAAAGAAAATTAAATTAAAGAGCTAGGGATATAAAGAAGAAGAACAAAGATACATTATGTCTAGGTACCAACTCCTCATGATAAATGTAATTATGTACTGCAAACATGAGCTAATACATGTTTTAAAAAAATTAAAAATGGAGTAGGGACATAGCTCAGTGTGAAGATCTTGGGTTCAATTCCAACTACCTGAAAAAAGTAATTATGCCTAATGTAATAAGTAAACTTAGAAACAGCCCGTACATCCAACAATAGGGCCACGGTTCATTACAGTTGAAGCAGCAACAAAATGAAATAATATGAAGTTCATATGCATTGAGAACCAATTGTAACCCTGGACCTCTGAGACCGCAGGAGACAGACTCCATACAGGCCGAAGCAGGCACCTACCCAACTACAGAAGCCACAACATGAACTTCTATCATCGTACATACCTAGGACTAAGAATTATATGAGAATATTTTTTAAAAAACTGATTTTAAACATACACATTTAGCTTCAAAATTTATCTCTATATCAATATTTATGGTATATGACATAAGAATCAGAACTGAAAGTGTATTTTCATGAATTATGGTGAAATGGGCTACCTTGGGATTTATTCGTTATAGCCTTAGTAAATCACGCATGAAAAGCGTGCACTCCACACATCTTCTACCACACCGCTTCCTCCAGTTCTCAGCACCTCCTCGAGGGGCAGCAGGATGGATTCGGGCCTTCCCACTGGCTCCCACTACTCCTGTGCTTTCATACGGTGCAGGCTTCTGAGGAGGATCATACTGTTCGCACACACCCTTGAGCACCATTTGGAACCCAGGGCCAGGGCAGGGGCCTGGTTACCTCCAGCAGCTGCCGTTTGCCCGCGGCCTTCATCCGGATGGTGGACATGCGTTCGGCCAGCACTGTGAGCGTGGACTGCAGGGCCAGCTGCTGGGCAGGGTCAGACTCTCGCACCTCGGACACCAGCTCCTCCGCCAGTGAGGCCTGCAGCGCGTTGATTTCATCCTGGACCATGAGAATTTCATCCATCTGAGCCTGCAGGGAAGACTGAGGAATCACACTCATGTATGCGTTTCCTCACTGGCCATGCCTCAGAGCCACAGAGGCCAGTGGAAGATATTCCAGGTGGATGTTATGTGACCAGAAATCCAGGCTACCCGCCTAAGCTTCAACATGAAATATCAGAAGAGGACATGGTACTTCTGGTCAAAATACTGTGGGTGCCACTAACAGAAATCACTTTGAACAAACTAGTCAACTTTTTTGGTTTTCAAAAGGCTCATCTATAATTCAAGGGACATGTGTTCAATAATGTCCAAAAGTCTGTGTCTATGATGAACATAAAACTTACCACATTTAGCTGGGAATGGTAGCACATGCCTGCAATTCTAGTGCTCTGTGAGGCTGAGGCAGGAGGGTCACCGGTTCAAGTTGATCCTGGGAAACTTAGCAAATCAGTGGTAATCCACACCCCATGTAGCACAAGGCAAAGGCCCTGGATTCCAGCCCCAATATTCCCCCCAATCATCACTTTCACATTATGTAAACAGTAGAAATCTAACTATTTCTACATCCTGACATTGTTCTAATTTTTCTCCATATCTACCCAACTCTGAAATGTGAAATTTCTCAGGGCTGATATACAGACCCTCTTTTCTAACTTCGTGGTTTCTCCTGGGAAAGGTCTATTCCCAAGACTTCAAGTACATTCTCACATAGAGCAGTTCCAAATTTCAGCCTTTATGTATTTGACTGGCACAAATTCATGGATGCCCTCACTATTCTAAGAACTGGTAGGTAGACCATCATTTTTGAGTAGACTCTTGCCCTGACCCTAAGACAAAAGATCCCAAATCAAAATGAGCAACCCAATAAAGATTCCGCCACCCACCCTCAACTTGGAAGCCAGAGCTTACAAGAAACCAGAAGGCACATAACCGTTGAAATTCCCAAATGGGCTACTTTTCAATAATCATGATAAAACAGTTAACTCTGTTTTAACCCTGGGGTGAAAGAACTTCATGATAGACATTATGACAAAAGCAACTTGAGGTTCACCAGTTACCTAGGTCTCCTCAGTTTTATAAGGAAAGTAACTTTTTTTTTTTGAGACAGGGTCTCGCTTTATAGTTCAAGGTGGCTCTGAGCTCACTATGTAGCCTAGGTAAACCTTGAACTCAGCAATCCTCCTGTCTCTGCCTCCCAAGTGCTGGGATTACAGGTGTGAGCCACCACGCCTGGCAGGAAAGTAACTTTGAAATGACCAATCCTTTGTTATGATCTCTGCCTTTAACTTTCAGCCTTTCTCTGTCTATAAAACCATACTCAATTCTGTTCGTCCCATTTGAATACATTTTGTTTTCAGTCAAGTGTTGCCCAATTCTAGAATTAACTCTAAAGCCAGCACCAGGGTTGTAGCTCAGTGGCACTGTGCCTGGTAAGCACAAGGTCATGGGTTTGATCCCTAGTACTGCAAAAAACAAACAAACAAACAAAAAATCCAAATAGGCTAAAGCCAACTAAGAGTATTCATTAAGCTGTCATATTTTTTTTTGTCCTTTGACAGTGTAAAGATGCTTCACCCCATCTTCTACTCAGACTGGAGAGTAAGGAGTCAGTCTTCCTGACTCCCTTTCCTCAAGCTTCAACTACCCACCTCTCGAGCTTCTGCTCCAAGAAGTAGCCTGAAGATCTGGGTATCTCCATTCCTTCCACCCTCCTGCCCAAGTCAACATCAACTTCCTGTCCTGTCTGCATAGCCATAATAGTTTCCCAAGGGGTCTACCCATCACACTCTCCTTTGTCCAGCCCACTGTTTACAAAATAGCTACAGAGATGTTTAAAAAAATATGTGTGGGCTCTTCTCACACACTCCTCTCCCCTACTTTAAAATATGTAATGGCTTCCGGCTTATAAAATAAGGCACAGAATCCTTAATTGCTGTTATGGTCTTATCATTCCTTCTTCTCACACCACACTCCCTTCTCATTCCATTTCTGCCTTCTTGGTTAACTCCAGAGCCTCCAGCACCTTCTTATCTCAGGGACTTTGCACATGCTGTTGCCTGAGGCTGCAGCACTCCTTCCCAACCTGAGTGAGGCTCTGGTCTAGGGTTACTGTCACACCTTCGAGGGCCTTTCAGTTTATGGAACTCTGTGTCATGCTCTCCCAACCCCACCCTGTCTTCCTATTTAACATCTACTACAATTGTACATGGTTTTTATTTCTCATCTGTCTTATATTGCAGCTTGATCTTCACATGGAGTACTCACAGGAGAAATTTTCACTCAGGATTTGAATAGCACGTTAGCAAAACAGCCCCACTGCAAGAGACATGATCACGACCGAAGATGGGCTCTGTGTCTGTTAACATTTCTCCATTACCAATGTGCTTGTACATGCGGGTTTCATTGTAGGCACAAGACCTTCTCCTTTTATGGTTAAAAACAAATAACAACAAAATATCTTCATTTTTCTAGTAGCTTGTCTGTCAACTTATGTTTTTCTTCTTTTGATATGTTATTTTTTTTTCTTTTTTTGCTATAAGGCAAGGCTGGCTTTGAACTTGAGATCTTCCTGACTCAACCTGCCAAGTGTGGATTACAGGCATGTGCTACCACAGCTTGCCTTTTAATAGACTATTACCTGACATTGTCACATGCATCCAGAAATGTGCGTGGACTGTACATGTGAGGCTTTGCTAATTTTCTCAAACTGCACGTGTCTCTGCTGCTGTAACCCAGATCAAGAGACAGAGCCTTGATGGGACTCATATGGACCTTTTACCTCCTCCTTGTGGCTACTTCCATCTTTCACAACTGCTGTGTTGACTCATAAACCCATAACCCTGTCCTGGACTTCAGCTTTATGTAAAGGGAATCACATGGGTTGGATTGTTTTGTGTCTGGCTTCCTTCCCTCCTCCTACCATGGTGAGTTGTTTATGTTGTCAAATGTAGAGTCTCTCACTTTCCTCGCTGTATCTTACAGGACTGGTTTGTGAATCCTTTACGTTCATAGTGGGATCTCAGTCCAGTTTCAGTGTGCTGTTCCCTGATGAGTATGAGAATAAGTAGTTTTTCATGTTCTTAATGGTCATCTCTCATCCTCGCCTGCTAAACTCTTGCACATTCTCTGTTAGAGTCTCCCCTTAGTGGTAAGTGTTGTTTACATATTTTGGATAATGCTATGTGCCTGTGTTTCTTATGGTTCTATCTATTCATCAGTGCCCACTCTCATTTTGTGGAAGTTCCTGCTCTATTTTTTTCCTAATCAGAAAAAGATTCCTTTTTTATGACCCTTTGAGATATGGTCTATTACAGGTTGGGCTTGAATTCTCCATTCTCAGTCCTTCTGCCTCAGCCTCCCAAGTATCATGCACCAACACACCTGGCAGAAAAGGCTTCTTTGAATGGTGTCTTTTGAGAAAGGATATATATTTTACATATGTTTGCAATAAAACTGAGAATTTCCTTATCAATCTCTGTTCCCAAAATGTGCTAGGATTATTAAATTAGATTTTAAATGAAATGAGATTATGAAATGATATTGCATTAAATTTATAGGGATTTAAATTTATAAAATTTAAAATATTTACTCAAAGTTCTTTTGGTCCAGTAACATGTTCTACTATTTTTGATCACTTTGGGTACCTGGTTGGCAAAAGTATACATCTATATTGTCTAATTTTAGAGGCTCCTCTGTGCTTAGATTGAAATGAGACACCAGAAAGAGCAAGCCACCTCCTCATGTAATCTCTATGGATTTGGTCAACCATGCCTGCAGTGAGGTCCCCAGTTTCCACACAGGACTTGCACGTCCTGCAGCAGCTCTCCACAGCTCTGCAGAAGGTACAGGCTCCTGGGCTTTGAGCTGCTGACAGAGACAGCCTCTGCTCAGGTCTAAGGCTTCACAGCCCAGCTCAAGGGCCAGGAGTTTTCTTCTGGAAGGATGAAAACGTTCAGAACCAGACAGAGGTAGCAGTTATAGGACATTATGAATATTCTAAATGCTACTGAATTACACATTTCAGGCTAATTCATCGTACATCATGTGAATTTCATTTTAATTTTAAAAAATCCCAGAGTCAAACATATCTTCAGCTTTGTAATTTTGATATAAGAGCTGGTGACCAACTGTTCTGCTACAATATTTGATTCAAAACTAAGGAGGAGATAGTTTGCTTGTCCTTGGTTTTCTGACTTGTGCTGATGAAGAGGGCATGAGTATGATCTTAAAAGGTCTAGAAGTGATTACAAAAGACTGGAAGAGAGGGGAGCAGAAATGGGGAGGCTGAATTTGATCAGTGCTTACTTATGCTAGTATGGAAATATTACATTGAATTCCATTAATATGTACAATTAGTATATGTGAATAAGACAAAATGTCAAGCCAGGCATCTGTAATCCCAGTATTCTGGGAGGCTGAGGCAGGAGGATGGCAATTTTAAGCCCAGCCTAGCCAATTTATTAAGAAACTGTCTTGAAATAAAAAAAATGAAGATCTCACAGGGGGCCAGGGATGTAGTTCAGTACAAAGGCACTGAGTTTAATCACCAGTACCAGAAAAACAATATTTTTAAACCTCAACACAGTGATGTACTTTGAGCTTTTCTGAAAGGTCCAGTTTTTTAGTAGTAATGGAAACACATGGATCTCTGTTAATTCAACACCAAGGATAAACAGTAATTTCATCTTGACCCACAAAACTATGCTCATGGGCAGAATTCTTTTCATACATATTTGAGCTGTTATATACAGTATAAAAAAAAAAAACAACTAGCAGGGCCTGATAGAGTAGCCTTATAATTCCAGCACTCAGGGTCTAAAGCAGGAGGATACCGAGTTCAAACCCAGCCTGGGCAGTTAAGCAACTTAGAGAAACCCTGTCTAAACAACTAGAGCAACAATGGGCTGGGGGTGTAGCTCAATGGGAAAGCTCTGGGTTCAATCCCTAGAGCCTAATGGAAAAAAAAAAAGTAAAAATAAAGCCTCAAGACCTGTCGACTATGTCACTGAGTTTAATGTGGGAAGGACGACATATCCCTGAGTGTCAGACATCTGAGGTAATAAAGGTCCTGATCAGACAGGGCTCTACCTCCAGGACATCAGCCACTGTCAGCCAATACACTGCAGGAAGGACTTTAAACCCATGGTACTGTGTAGAGGGAAGAACAAGAAAAGGACTGGCACTCCTCCCAAATTTAATACATGTAATCAAGTGTTTATAGGGAAAATGCAGGAATTGGGTTAGCCCTCTATGGAAATAAGACTCCCAAGAGAAGTGGTGGGAAAGAAAAGCAGCTTAAGTATTTCTATTAAATTTTTAAACTATAAAAAAACAGACTTTCTTAGCCCCATGCAGTTGAAGTTAGAAATAGCAATTCTATAACAGTGCTTGGAAATTCAGAAGTACCACTCCAGCAGTCAAGCACAAATTTAGCTGTCATGATACCAGTAACTTTCATGTCATCATCTCTGTCTCAGAATTTGTAGAACTGAGGCATGCAGACAGAGAAAGTTACCAAAAATAACTCAGATGAAAAATGTCAGATTGGTAAGGATATGCAAAATTATACATACCTTGTATTTTCTCTCCCTCTCATGAGAACACTATTATAGTTGTTATCCCCAAAGTCTAGTAATCATCACCCAATTAATTGCATCTTCTCGCTGCTAGGATAATTAGCAATGCCATTCCCAACTTCAAAAGGGACAAAAAATCATGAAGCTGACCTTAACTCAAAGAAAAATTTTAGCTTCACTTTTATTTTATACTAGTAGCATTCACATGCAATTTTGACTTTTCTCCATTAAATCCTTTGAACAAAATAATGATTTTGCTCTCTACTGCTTGCTTGTCCTTG
>PVIC010001023.1:66293-101056 GCA_004025085.1 Thryonomys swinderianus
TTTTTAATTGAATTCTTTATTGGTACAATTTATATACATCTCAAAATCACATATAACATTGGGAAATTTGTACCAGTATATGCCACAAGTTAATTCTCATTTTTACCCATATCCCTACCCACTCCCCCCTCCTCCCCCCTTATACATGCTCTTTTATTTTCTTTCTGTATCATATTTATTCCTTCCCCTCATCATATTTTTGCTTTTTTAAGACTGATGACTGAAGAGGGAGGCTGCTAATGCGGAGCTAAATTCACATTTTGAATTAATATCCCAGTGGGCCACCAGGATCCTGAGATCATGTAGTGCCCAATTCCTGGATCTGGGGTCAGTCTGCTGGCCCTCAAGGGTGACAGTCCTTGGTTAAAGGTAGAGATTTCCTGAAGAGAAGAGGCTGTTGAACTATTTAAGCTGGTGGGTTATTGGCTCCCAACAGTCTGGTAGCTTAAACCCTTAAATTAACTCTGATCCAATCTGCACAAAATTTACCCCATATTCCCTTCATGGGGCCTGTGCAGGATGGCAGGCCATCTAGGGGGCCCTGCAGTGCTATAACACCTCCTCCTCCAGGCACATAGGAAGACTGAGAAGCAGGATGAGGTGGGATCCGGATGAGGTGGTGGTCAGCAGTTAGAAAATGGAGCATCAGTGAGAGGGGACTGTGTGACCCGGAAGCCTGTCTAGAAGGGGAGGGGCTTCAGGAGATCAAGCAATACACAGTGGAGCTCAGGAGAGAGCAGCTTGTAACAGCCACCTAAGTCCCAGAGTATCTTCCCAACTGCTCTAGCTTACGACAAAGAATTAGTTTTATTTGTTTGAGTACTAGGGTTTGAATGCAGGGCTCTGGCACTGAGCTTCATCCTTGGCTCTTTTCTCAAAATTTTGAGACAGACAGGATCTCACTAAACTGCCTAGTGTGAGCTCAAACTTCTAAGTTTCCTACTTCAGCTTCCTAAGCTGGGATATAGGCATGTGCCATGCCAGGCTTGGTGAGGTTAATTTCGTGCTTTTGTTGTCCCCTCCCCAAACCTGGGAGATTACGTGTGACTTTAGAAGGGGTTTATCATAATCAGGGCTAACAACAGATGTTCTGCACCTTGATTTTTATCGTAAGTAGTTACAAGAGTCACAAACACGAAGCCACTATTTCTCAGTAAGTTATCTTTTGATGAAACATTCTTGTCTGTGTTATCCTACAAGGTCCCATATTGCAAAAGAATGCAATTGTATCTGACTCCACATATGAATAAGCAATGTGGTGTCAGATTACCCCAGCTTCCAAAACAAAGAAGGCCAAGTGTAAGGCTTTGCTTTTAAAGCTGATAAATGCCCCTGTCTCTGGCAGATACATGTATCATACCAAGCTTTTATAGATTTTCGTTGACATCTAAAAACACCTCCTTGTTTCTCTGCTTTTCACAGAGTTGTCACATGCTACTGGGTCCCAAGTAGAATAACAGGATTTTGGAGCATTGCCTTGAGCATGAGCAAATGAATACTTACTTCCATATCCTCAGCCCCCACCACCTGATCCTGACAATAATGCTACAAGTATGAAACAGGTTTTAATACATACACATCTTACTATGAATTTTAAATTGATGCATTTTAATAGAATCTTTTTGAATTAGGTTAGTGTACTCAGTTCTGTTTCTTTATGAAGAGATGAAGCTCTGTCTCAGTTACACAACACTTTCTATCTTTCTCTAGTACTAAAGACTGAACCCAGGGCCTTTGGACTCATCTACAACATCAGCCTTTTTTAATTTTGTTTTGTTTAAATTTTGAGATAGGATCTTGCCATGCTGTTTAAAGGTCCAGCTTTAGCTTAAAATTGTGACTCTCCTGCCTTAATCTCTCAACCTCCCAGCATGCTGGACCACACGTAGGTGCCACCACACCTGCCTTATGCAACCTTTTAAAAGTGGCTGTAGTCAGAACAATCAGAATTCGGACTGGAAGCCCCTACACTTCCAGCTGCTTCTTTGCCCACCAAAGTCAGGGATTGACTCTCTTCACTGACAAGAGGTAGGTACCTCTTAATATCATCCAAGGAAAGTAGATGTGGGGTACACTGATTCTTATGACAACAGCTGACATCAAAGTCAAAACAATTTGGCAACTATAAGGAAATGCACTTTGTGTCAGAAAACACAAAAACAACATAAATGCAAGTAGCTTTGTAAAACTGGGGTGGAGGTCTGGCCTTTTTTGTGAAGCAGTGGTGGGCAGCGCACTATGGGGATCTTGTTTACTGCCCACGCCTACGGCTCTGCCTGCCAAACGCAGGCTTGACAGGCCCTGCAGTCAGAGCAACATGGCCACATAGCCATGCCGGAAGCAGAAGTCATCACCACACTTACCTGATGTTCGGCCATCTGGCTTTCGGGACTCCTGCCGGGCTGTGGGCTCTCGCTAAGCTTCATCTCAATCGCCTCCATTTTTGTTGAGATGGACTGGAGCGAGTCCTGGTACTTCTGCTGCCGTTCCAAAGCCTCATAGAGAGTGCGCTGCTTTTCACTGATCTAAACAAGAAAAGGGATCTTACCAACAGTTTCCTGCATCTTATCTTCCAGATTGCAACATTTCTTTCCTCATTGCTTTACCTAAGGGTGTTCAGCTCCGTACTGCATGTGTAACTCTGTGCGCGTGTTTCATAAGGTAAAACCTAAGGTAATGGGTGTGTGGTGAGCTTACCACGTTTTTTAAGGTTTCCCAAGAGCGTTGCAAATCCCCCAGTTTGGCAGTAGCAGATGGCTCCAGCCCTGGCTCATAGAACTCCTGGGATGCTGAAGTACTGGGCCGGATCCTGGCTGCATCTGTCTGGAGTCTCTCTGCAGACAGTGCCTGGTAATAAGCAATGTCCTGCAAGAGAAAGCACAGTGCTGGCTTCGAAGGGGAAGACAGAGTCTAGACCAATATACTTGAGGTGGTATTTGTCCTGTGGAGGAAAGGTCTAGGATTCACACCCTTTGCTGGTGGCTACACATTAGGGAAGCTAGTAAAATCTTGTGACAAGGTCTTTAGAACTATCAATGTGCATTATAATTAATTACTTTCAATGTTTGGTTTATATGAAATCATAAAACAATTTTACCAGTATTTCAAGTTGCTTGAACTTATTTTATGTAAAATAGAAAGACAAACAAATTAAGTGGTACACACATTTTTTTTTTTTTTTTTTGAGACAGGGTCTCGCTGTGTAGTTCAGGCTGGCTCCGAGCTCACTACGTAGCCCAGGCAAGCCTCAAACTCAGCAGTCCGCCTGTCTCTGCCTCCCGAGTGCTGGGATTACAGGCGTGAGCCACCATGCCCAGCACTGTGGTATGTGGTCACCAGGGATCAAACTCAGGACCTTGCGCTTGCAAGGCAGGCACCGGAACCACTGAGCTAACCCTCCGGCCCAGTACACACATATTTAAAGACAGATGAGTACCTATGACCAAATAAGAAAGTCTAAATTATCTGGTTTCTAAAATGTTATTGAATGTATTGATTAAAATTCTGAAGATGAGTATTTTTTTTTTTTAATGAGACAGGGGCTGGCTGCACAGCCCAGGCTGGGCTTGAACTTGCTATGCAGCTCAAAATAGTCTCAAATTCAAGAACCTCCTGCTTTGGCCTCCCAGGTGTACCATCACACCTGGCTCTGAATAATTTTTAAAGTATTTGAATTTTAAAAATTAAAACTCTGCTTAACAAGAGCCTGAATCAAAATGGATGAAGGGTGTAAATGTAGTTTAGTAAAAAGATTCTGGGTTTACAATCCCCATACCACACAAAAAGATAAAAACTCTATAATTTTGAAGATATCAGTAGAACTTCATTATCTACGAGTCTATTATTTATATAAATGAATCACTTTTATATTAAATAAGGGAAAATGTCATGACACAGTAAATACTATAAGGAACAAATAATAAAAAGATTTTCTTCTCTTTAATTCCTGGAAGAATTATCACAAAAAAATCACCAAAGACAATGATGGAGACTCACAGTTCTGAATTTTTGTAAACTTTTGGGGTATAAGTAACATCATATATTTTATTAGGATTGATAAAAATGGATCATATTGAAACATAAAATTGAGGTGTCTTTATTGGCTTCTCTGTAGCCCAGGAGGAATTGAATTGGGAGAGCAATGTTCACTATGTGTAAATTGCTGTTGTAAAACTTAATGCTCTTACAGTTGTATTGGTGTAGATAATTATGTCAATAAAACTGCCTGAGCCTTACTGATAATCACAAATTGGTAAAGCATATTGAAGGCAATGCCAGCTACAGGGAAAAGGAAAGATGATAGCAGAAAAGGGTCTGGTGTTCGGGGGTAAGGTATCTGTGAGTGAGTGGAAGCAGGGTTAGGCAGAGGGTTTCACACTGGAAGCTGGGACACTAGAAAGGCTCACCAAAATTCTCGGAACCTAGAGCGAGTCATTTTCATCTTGTTCACTGTCTCAACACTGGATAGTTTTGAGGACTAATCAAATAACAATGGAGGGACATGAGGTCTTCTGCTCATTTTGTTCTTACTGCTAAAGCTTCCAGGTTAAGTCTTGAACACCCCGTGGACACAGCAACATGGGGGCTGGAACCTCTGCATTCCTTTGAGCTGAGTGTACCACCTTGGTATTCTCAGGCCTGCAGCAGGCTGACACTGCCATGGTTCTTCTCCTGCATCCTGCTGCATTGTCTGCACCTCTGAGTAACATCTTCACTGGGCCCCTCACCCACAGGGACTCAGTGCTACATCTGAAGTTACTTATACTCCCTTCTCTCCAACACTTTCTTTCCCTACCCACTTCAACCTTGGCATCACCCTCTTTGAAAACTCCAATCATGACATAATCCCTGTTTACTTTCCAGAATGTGTGTGTGCACATGTGTGATACACATACACACACACACACAATCAGAGCCATCAAGGAGGTAATACTGTTATTATAGGTAGAAAAGCCAGCTAGACATATGTAGGCAGATAGATAGGGCCGGCCCTCGAAAGACTTGCAAAAAAGAGGATCCTTCCAAAGGTCATTACCATCAATGGGAAACTACACTTCTAGATAGCAGTGACCAACAGGTCTCATTTTCCCTGGATGGAGGGTCAAGATCTTGATCCAGCCTCTCCCTGGGAATGCAGTGACTGCAAATTCCCCAGTCAGAGGGCCAGGACTTCGGACCACCTAGAGAAGTCTCCTGACAAGAAATACCCTCTACAACTTGATTTCTCATTGGATCCCCATTTAATCAATATTACCTGAGCAGTTATACTTGCTGTAATCTTATTGGTTGATTACGGTTTTGTCTATTTTCTGATGTATTACATTGTACCAATGTTATTTAAGCTACTATACTTGCAACGTTACTGGGTGATTGTAATTTTGTCCCACTTCAGACCTGCCTCACGTCATGGCTTTGCTCCATAAAAGCCCTCTGAAAAGTGAGATGGGTGGATCACACATTTTCCCGGTTCCCCCTTCTGTCTCTCAGGCAGAAGCTTTCTTTCCCGGTAATATTTCCTACTCAAACCTCCATCATTCCTAAAATTTGTTCGTTGATTTTTGGAAAACATGAACTCACATTTCAGGTAGGGAGGTAGGCCTTACTCTCCTGCATCACTGCCACTTCTCAAAGGATCACAAGTTTATGCTTATTCAGACACAGCTTTATCTCACATTTGCCAGCTGCCTACCTTAAAGATGACTCTCACCCTACCCCTAGAATCATGTAAACTGGATTTCATGGCGCCCTCTTGCTGCTGTAGGTAGGAAAACTAGGTGTCTGAGGCTCTCAAGAAGCCCACGTTGAGGACAGTCAGGGAGCCAATATGAAGGACAATCAAGAGATATTCACTGAAGGCCAACATTACAAAAAGAGAGAAGCCACCACACCCAGATAGGATAAGTAGCAGTGATTGATATTCTAAGTAGGTATCAATCACCTGGGTAGGGGGAGGCCCAAGGTTTTAACCCACCCCTTCCCGGAAAACTCCCTGACTGAAAATCTTTATACCCTTACCATGTGACTTGCTTTCCCACGGGATCTCCTCTTAATCCATATGACCTAAGCAACTGTGCTGGCGATGTTACTGGGTGACTATAATTTTGTCCCACTTTGAACTTGCCTCACCTTATGGCTTCGCCCCATCAAAAGCTCTGGGAAGTTAGGTGGGTGGGTCACTCACTTCCCGGTCCTCCTGTCCTTAATCAGAAACTTTCTCGATAAACTTTTCCTACTCTTAACCTCAGTTTTTCCTAGAAATGATTCTTGTGGTTTAGAGGACACAAGCTTGCATTTCAGATATCTAGCATTTGAGAGCTATAATAGTTCCCTTGTTTGGGTTATTTTAACTTATTTAGATACCATTTATGGATTACTTGCTGCCCTGTACCATTATTAATGTCCTTTCCTCCTTCAGATTCTCTCTTTAGCTTATAAGTCAATTCTCTCTTATCTGAGAACATTGGTTGTGCTCCTCTCTTTTGAATTTTTATCATATCACATCTTAGAAAAGTCCAGGAGTCACAGTGTGATGGACCCATGAACTCACTTGTACACACAGTCTTAGTCCTCATTTCTCTTTCTGGCTTCTGAAGCCAGCTTCCAGGAACGGGTTTGGGTGAGTATGGTTGGGCCAGGGATTTAGCTCAAGGGGTCCTGTGCCTACTGTGGAAGCACAAGGGCCTGAATTCAATCCCCAGCACCACACACACACCCACACAAAACAAAACGATAGATGAGGTGAGTATGGTCTCTTTCTCATCCTCAGTCCACTCTAAGTACCCAATCAGATTTCCATCCTGGTGGCCCCATAACAACAGCCCTTATCACAGTAATCAGTGCCTTCTTTGTGCAATGAAAGGGTCATTTTTCAACTTTGGTCTTGCCTGACCTCTCTGTAGTGTTCAACAGCACCAACTTCCAGGTCCCTCAGAAAACATTTTTTGTTTGGTTCTTTTGTAAATTTATTAGCTCCAGACTTGCACACATAATTGTTCACACACTCTTCAAAGGCTCATCAAAGTCAGTATTTCCCAAAGGATCATGGGATGAGAAAGGGACCCAGGAAGAAATGAGAAGTGTTTTCCATCTCTCCATAAATGGAATTTCTGCTCATCTAAGCTCTAAATTCAGAATTTCTTCCAGATTTCTGTTCACCCTCACTCCCAGATTCATGTGAGGATGAAGCTCTCTGGACACACACTTTTCCTGTCGCTCAGGCTGAAGTTCTCATTATAGTGAAAATTCCTAAGTCAAGGGGGAGAAGTCGGCAGGCTCTCTCAGGGCTGCATGTATTTAGTTTGAATTATGCACTGGGTAGTGGGCCTGGGTCTCCATAGTAACTTGTTTGTTTATCTGTTTGTTTGTTTTTTTTGAGACAGGGTCTCACTTTCTAGTTCAGGCTGGCCCTGAGCTCACTATATAGTTCAGGCAAGCCTCAAACTCAGCAATCCTCCTGCCTCTGCCTCTCAAGCATGGGATTACAGGCTTGAGCCACCAAGCCCAGTATTTGTAGTATGTGGTACTGATTGCTAGTGGGCATGAGCCACCATGCCCAATATTGTTGTATGTGGTTACCAGGGATCAAACCAGGGACCTCGTGTTTGCTAGGCAGGTGCCAGAACCACTGAGCTAAACCTCAGCCCCACAGTAATTTTAATACAGGCTGCCTCATCTATGTGGAGCAGGTGCTGTTCAGACCCCCACTGTCCTTGCTGGCCTGCTTTTCTCATTAATACAACCTGGATGCACTCAGCATGACAGAGTGCATTTCCTGTGCCAATTCTGGCTTTGAGTTTGTCCAGCACCATCCTACCATATCTGATGATTCAGAATGCTCAGTCCTAACAGTGTGGGTATGGCTGCTATTTAAATTCCCTCCATGTTAACTAGCAAGGCCATTCATGATGTAGTTCTGCCAGCCTTCACTCTCATTTCCGCATCTGTCCCAAACTTTGATGTCTCTAGTTACACTGAAACTACCTGCAGTTGCCTTG
Source organism: Thryonomys swinderianus (assembly GCA_004025085.1). Lineage (NCBI taxonomy): Eukaryota > Metazoa > Chordata > Mammalia > Rodentia > Thryonomyidae > Thryonomys > Thryonomys swinderianus. Next base: position 74,288 of record PVIC010001023.1, read on the forward strand.
CCGGGCCATTTTCTTCCTGCCTCTGAGGCTTTCTAACTGGGGTCCCTTCAGATCACACCTACTGCACTGCAATGACCTAACTACCTTCCCCTCAAGTGAAAGAGGCATCGCCTACCCGTGCTCGAAGCCCACTTAACTTAGTGCTTCCTCCACAGCTGTGCTTCCCCTCAGGCCACCTTCATTTGCTCTTACCAAACCATGAGCTCCTTAGACACCATGGCACTGCCTGCTGTTCATCATGAATACACTGCAGAGTGCTGAGCAGCAGGGAACAGGTAGGCATGTGTGTTCACAATGAATCACATGGGTAAAAGTGCCTTTATAGGGCCGGAGGGTTAGCTCAGTGGTTCCAGCGCCTGCCTGGCAAGCGCAAGGTCCTGAGTTCGATCCCCAGAAACCACATAAAATGCTGGGTGTGGAGACACACCCACCAACAATCAACACCGCATACCACAATGCCAGACATGGTGGCTCATGCCTATAATCCCAGCACTCAGGAGGCAGAGACAGGAGGATTGCTGAGTTCGTGGCGGCTTGCCTGGGCACCATAGTGAGCTTAGGGCCAGCCTGAACTACAAAGCAAGACCCTGTCTCAAAAAAAGCAAAAAAAAAAAAGTGCCTTTAAAGCTAGTGTGGTGGACACATCTGTAATCTCAGCTCTCTGGGAGGCTGAGTGAGAAGGGTCTCAAGTCAAGCCAGGCCTGGGCAACTTGGTGACTTAGCAAGTACCTATCTCACAATAAAAATTAAGAATAAGCTGGGGATGTAGCTTAGAGCAAAGGCTCTGAGTTCAATCCCCGCTACCACAGAAAAGCACTTTTGTAAATCCTATTACTTTATGCACAAGGAAAGAAATCCAGCAGTCCCATCTTCACTATGTTTTCCTGCTCTGTACTTTCAATTACCCATATTTTCAATTATAGCCTGAAAATGTAAATAGAAAATTCCAGAAATAAACAATTCATATGTTTTATATAACTTTTAGTACGTTATTTTAATGGTTTATTTCTTTGTTATTGTTAGTAATCTCTTACTGTGCTTAATTTGTAAAATAACTTTATTCTGGGCAGGTATATACAGGAGAAAATATAGTGCCTATTGTGTTTGGTATAATCTCTGGTTCCAAGAACCCTAAGGGTCTTGTAATGTATGCTCTGTGGGTCAGGATCAGCTATACTACTACTGTCCAAAAAGAAAGGAAAAAGCAGCTTTACATATTATAAACATTTAAAATTACTCTGTTCTAAATAAAGCTCCAAAAATACCTAGGATATATTACATTTGTTATAAAATATTATTTTTTCTGTCTGTATGTAAACAGCTCATGTTAGGACTGACAACTAGCTTCTTAAAATAATTTGAAAATATGTCTCCTATTGTAGATGAATTCCTTGAGTCTACTAGAGGACTGGCTACATATATTCTATAAAATAAATCAATCGGTTCTAAAAATAACTACTGAGGTCACCACTAGTGTCATGAAGCCTCACCCTTAGAAATGTCTTTCATTTCAAGTGAGGAGAGGTCTTGCCCAGTAAGCAAATGAATCTGGACAACTGTAGTAGCTACCAATCTGCACTTTGCAGTTTATAAAGTATTTTCATGGTTAACTCACAGTTCATTTCTCCATGTTGTGAATTGAATAGTACTCCTCACTTACTCATGAAAGGGTCAAGGGATTTCCCAGAGACAGCTTGGAGAAAAAAGGGCTGGCACCAGAGGAGCTTCTAACCTGGAGGGCAGCCATCAGCTCTCCTGTTGTTGCTCCTTTTAAGCAGATATTTCCCTCAGTCCTTCTGTGGAGCCTAAGTCTTGGCTTGTGTCCAGGGAATCAGGAAGCCTGCAGCACATTCTAGGGATACCTCACTGGCTCTCCTCCCCTGTGAGCTAAGTTGTTATTACTTTTAACCAGTAGCTACTGTCAGAGACCAAACACACAGGCTGGGAGAGGGATCAAGCCCTTATGTAATGAGATCTACTTACAGAAGCAGCAAGCAGAACCTTTCAACAGCTGTGATCTTACGCAGCAGTTATGTTTGGCTGCTCCTTACACCCCTGTGCACATTCTGTACAGGGCTTGGAATCTGCAAACTGGAACTTAAGGAGTTTCTAAGTATTCTCAGTTTTAAGAGACGATTCACGGTGTCATAGATTTCCACTGCCCTCTAATCATGAGGTTCATTCGATAGAGCACTACTGAATATCACATGTTGGTTTTTTAACAGCTTCCTCTAAATAGACCTGTCTGAGTTAACCTTAGTTCCCTTTACCTGCAGGATCTCCTATCAGTATGTAAGGCTAATGATGCAATTTCATTCATGTTTTCTTGTCATGAGAGGAGAAATGTCAGGACAGGATCAACACAAAGGCTAACAATAAACTCCACTTATTAAAAAAAATGCCTAACAGCTCTCAGTTTTAGGATATAATTAACTTTATACTTAATGTCTAATAATAATAATAAGAAGAAGAAGAATGTTTGCAAGTTTTCATTTACTGGACACCTTCATGTATTCACTAACACTCTACAAGAAAGGAATCACAATTTCACAAAAGGTATATCTGATCCAGTGTCAGTCTCAAGGTCAGCAGGTTTTGTTCAGTTTTTGTTTGAAAAATCTTAAAACCATTAACCATATTTTGCAGAATAACCATCTTTTCAGTGGACCATAGCCCTGTTTCTCTGGTTCGAATAACTCTGTGACCACAGTGAAGAGCATCCTGTCAAAGACTGAGTAATACATATTTTTAAATTAGAATTTGGAGAACGGTGACCTAAAACAACCAGGGACTCTGAACTTCTCCTTTTTGTTGTTATGGGCCCTTTTAATTTCCTCCTATCACTTTTGTTACTGTTTTTCCCATGTTAACCCTTCTTTCAGGATGATGAGGTCTTTGTGGGCAGGCCACTGCCCAGTGCTCTCTGTCCCCTCCCTGGACCCAGTACAAGGCTTTGTTCCAGGTAGGTGCTCAGAATGTATCTGATGAACAGATGAGCTGAAAACTTCCCTATAGCTATACTGACATTTACCAAGAGAACTGGACTATCTAAAGGCTCCATCAATTTTATATCCCCTTTTTATTGGACACAGTCTCTTTATCACAGCCCTACTTTGACTGGTTGTACTTTAAAATAAAAATAATATGACTGCTATACACTACAGCATATAAAACAGTTTCTGTATAATGCTTTTTCCTTGATAACACATTTCAATTCTTTTGAACACTTGTATTATTTTATAGGGTTGTAATTAAAGCCTTTATTGTCATTTTGGCTTAAAGAGTAGTACAATAGCATACATTAAAGGTTTTGGTTTGTAAAAGCATCTTTTAGATTTGCAGGCAATATTTCTTATAAAATGTTCAGCATGTAACTTAGTATAACGTATGCTAAAACACATCTGATAACAAAATACTTTCTCCATTTTATGGGAAGTAGAATTTAAGGCTATTGCTAGGTAAGAAAACTGAAATTTATGGAGTATCCCAGCACACACATTAGGAGACATCTCTTTGAACTTTCATGTTCAAAACTCTAATCAATGACAACAATAATACATTCAGTGACTGTTAAAGTAGCCACAGAATTATGTTATTTTACAACAACGACAGAGTCCTTAGGGTGCAGGGCCCCATTCCACATGATCCCTATAAACAAAGCCATAACACTTATAAAAAACCTCATTTGGTTTTAACTACAGAACCTAATTTTTGTGCAGCTCATTGTCAGTACCCCGGATAGGAGGTGGCATACTGAGCCAGTAGTCTCATGCAGCAATCATAGTTTGTACAATTAAAACACCTAAGGATGTGGTCCTGGAAGCAAGTGCAGGCGGTCTAAATATCACACCCACAGCCTCAAGAGGACAGAGAATGAAATCCTGCGTCTGCCCAGAGCTCAGACAGGGCCGCGCCAAGTGAGAGGTACCTGATTAACAGAAGCCTCCGTATTAGCCACGGGCGAAGGGGAACGGCAGGTGGGAGGAGAGGAAATCTCACTGTTGGTTCCCTCTTCCCCAGACTCTTCAGTGACAGGTGACAGCAAAGTGTGACAGCGACCTGCAGTCATCTGCCATGAAAAATATAGCCCGAAAGAAAAAACAAAAGAGCTATTTTAACAAAAGAACTGGTCAGGCATAGGTCAAACAAATATTATATAACAAAAGTTAGAACGACTTAGACTCTGATTCACCTATTGATTGTGTTTGTGTTTAAGTTTTGTCCTCCAGTGAATACAGTGCTAGGGGCCGTTTGTGAAACCACTAGGAATGAGGGGCGCATAACCAGAACATATAAGAGTTTTGCTGCAAAAACACTTCTTTATGTTGAATGTGTCTTTATAAATACCCATCACGAGTCACACAAATGAGGAAGGGTTCTATCAAATAAAGCTTGGCCTCTGGTGACATCTCAGGTTACAAATATCCTAGAGAGGAAAAGGCAGCCAATATGAGCGAAGGGGACCCAGCTATGAAGATACAGGACTGAGGGTGCAGCATGTGTGAAGGGAAATACATAGCTCTGGAAAATATACCTATCAAAAGTACTGGGGAGAAGATTGTGTGCAGTAAATTTATTATTTTATATCCAAATCTAAAATATAAATTTTTCTATTTTCTTGTTTTTCTCTTAATAGCTTTTATTTTGAATTTTATTAAATACTTCTAGAACAATGTGCATACACATAATGTAGTAAGCCAGTTAGTTTGAAAAATGCAATTCTATCATCTCTCAGTAAAAGTAGAGCCCTATGCAAAGGATTATTTTTCTTTTAAAGCTCAGAGCCTCTCAGTATTATTGCTAAGTTATAAACAAATGCAGAACCGACGTGGGACAGGTTAAGGAACTCAGCAGTCTCAGGCAAACACTTTCATTTTGACTGTCACTGTTTCTAGATTGGCTCAGGCCCTAACGTACACAGAAGGCGTTACAGATCAAACTTGCAAGAGCGAAAGCTATTCCCTGAAATAAGCCCTGGCCAGGTCTCCGGGCCTCGACCCGGCTGCAGTTCAGCGAGGGAAGCCGGCGGGAGCTCGCCGATCTCACTCACCATGACCACAGAGGGGTGGGCCGGACGGGTGGGGAGGAGCTCTCCGTCCAGGTCCTCGGCGCCTTCCCCCAGCCCCTCGACCTCTGTCACCGTCAACAGCATGGTGGCGTGCTTGGCTTTCATTGTCAGCATCTTGCACTTGGAATTCAGGGAGGTGATCTGCTCCTGGTACCCCTTGATTTTCTGCGCCAGCTCCTGAGAATACATCCCCCCCACCTTGGTGTCAGAGCAGCATCAAAAGGAAACAGAAGTAGTGGCGTTCATCTTCCTGCGGCGCCGGCCAATGAGAGCGAGCGCAGAGCCCTGCCGGCGGGAGGCAGGATGTGGACGGCGGCGGCCGCGGGCATCGCGCAGCAGAGCGGCCCACCGAGCTGCAGCCCGGCCTGGCCGGAAAAGGGCACCGAGCCGGCTCAGGGAGAGGGGCCCTGACGCGATGCAATGAATGCTTTTCGCCGCGGGGGCGCTCCAGGGGGGCCGTGCAGTGAGAACGGACAACTTTCTTAAAAATGCCTGAAATATCTGAAATGTACCAGATGGTTCATGCCATGGAAATTAGGTCATGTGATGACTGAAACTACAAAAAATTGCAGTACTCAGCTCTTATCCTACACAGGGTCCATTCACAGAGATGACACTCGCTTGGTATGGGAAGATCACAGAGCCAACTGCCTGTCCACCCTGCGACCACAGAAGTCATTTATTTCTCTAGACAAGCTAGACAGGTCAAGGAAACCTTACTTTTTATGCAGACTGTACCTCAAATAAAATTTTGTGCATTCATCCGATTTTCTCTTGTGTATTCCATCCTGCCACAAATGTTTCAGATGCTTTAAACCAGAGCCCTGATGCCTTTCAAATTTTACGTTAAAAAAAAAAAAAAAGGTTAGAGTTAGAGGTTCCAAATTTTTTACTAAGAGCTTATTGGAAATATATTCTGAACCATACCTAGCTCTTAAAATGGGAACTATAGATTCATTTTAGAAGTACGATAACTCTAAATATTACAGATATACAGCTAGCTGGGCATGGTGGTACACGCCCATAATTTTGGCATTCAGAAGGCTGAGACAGGAGGATCACCATGTAGCCCAATCTGGACTACAGAACAAGTTCAAGGACACGCTGAACTGTTTAGGGAGACATCGTGTCATTTTTTTTTTCTTTAAGTAAGTATTACAGTTATATTTGCTTATGTACAAAATAGTAATACCGAAGTAATATTTTCTTGCACCTTTTGCAAAGCAAAAATGTGTATTCCAAAGCATTAACCATAACAGTACAAAACTATTATTTTTTTGTATTCCCCCTTTGTTGTGCTCCTTTACCTGAAAAGCTGTCATTTGGTATTTTGCAGAGAAATATTCTGTGACTGCCAGTTTGAAATGAGCATTTATACATCTATATCTCACACAGAGGTACCTTTGCTAAAATTTTTGAGGTAGAAGCTTGCTATCAAGCTCAAGGTGGCCTTGAACTCACATCTTCCTGACTCAGCCACTGGAGTGTTGGGATTACAGGAATGTGACCCGATGTGTAGTTGTTCTGCTATTGCTATTACTTCCTGCCCCCCCCCCCCCAGCCAAACTTGAGAAGGGGAAACGCTCAGCAGAACTCAGACTGCAACTTTCTTCTTGACTTCTGTTAACAGCACAGGAACTTTGAAAACAAGATTTTAAAAGAACAAATAATCACTTCTTTGCCTCTGTGGCTGCAGACACTTAATTAAACATAATAGGTTTTATTTTTTTAAAAATGTCTAATTGCTGTGGCTAATGTTTCTAGCACTATATTGAACAGGAATGTTGATAGTAGACATTCTTGTCTTGTTCCTGATCTTAGTGTGAAAGGTTTCAGTTTTTGACCATTTGGGATGATGCTGGCTACTGGTTTCTCATACATAGCTTTTATTAGATTGAGATAAAGTCCATCTATTCTGATTTTCTATAGGGTTTTGATCATGAATGGGTGTTAGATTTTGTTAAACACTTTTTCTGCATCCACTGAGATGACCATATGGTTTTTGTCCTTGAGTTTGTTGATATAGTGAATTATGTTTATTGATTTACATATGTGGAACCATGCTTGCATCCCTGGAATGATATGTTTGAGTCATTTATACTCAAACAGATGTACCTTAAGGACATACTCATGAGTGAAATAAATAGGTCACAGTTGTGTAAGTATCATATCGTATCTTTTCTCTGGTATGAGAAACTGAAGATGTAAATGAGTTCTAGAATGCATGATAGATATTGGGAAATAGTAAATATTCAAATGGAAATGGGGTTTGGGGGTAAGTAATGAGGGGAAAGAAAAAAACTTGATGGTAAAAATAGGAAACAAAGTTTGTGCATATAAGGGTGGGTAGGGGAAGGGGGAAATGAGAAGTCATAGCACATACTGGTACAAGTTCTCAATGTTGAACATAATCATGATGTGTATATATAATGTACCAATAAAGATATAAATTTTAAAAATATGAATAAGTAGCTACTTAATACATTTATTCTAGGGGATGGTACATGGCTAATCTATGAATGATATTTATTATAATTAATCACCATAAAAGACATCTCCCAGGGCCGGAGGGTTAGCTCAGTGGTTCCGGCGCCTGCCTCGCAAGCGCAAGGTCCTGAGTTCGATCCCCGGTAACCACATACAATGCTGGGCATGGAGACTCACACCCACCAACAATCAACACCGCATACTACAATGCCGGACGTGGTGGCTCACGCCTGTAATCCCAGCACTCGGGAGGCAGGGACAGGGGGATTGCTGAGTTCACGGCGGCTTGCCTGGGCACCATAGTGAGCTCAGGGCCAGCCTGAACTACAAAGCGAGACCCTGTCTCAAAAAAAAAAAAAAAGACATCTCCCAGCTTGGTGGACTCATTGAATTCAAGGACCCAAAGCATTCATCCATTGGCTTTCCACATGACTGTGTGGAATAGACAGAGGTACCCCGAACATGTCACCGGCCTGTCAGTGCCCACCATGAAACATGCATACTAAGCTCAAGCGCCCTTTCCTCAGTTGAAAATTTATTGCATATAAAACTCATCTAGGTTGTTTGATAAAAATGTGACTCTGGTGAACACTTCCAAAGATACTGATTTACTAGATTTATGAGCATTTGCGTTTTATAATCAAGCCATGTGATGATATGATGTCCAGAATTTTAAACCTGCTTGTATAGCCTGATGTTTTCTGTTGGTTAATCATGATATGCCAAGCTTATTAAGTTAAAATGAGGCCCTAATGGGTCAAGGTCAGTATATATATATATGATTATATATATATATAAATAATTTATATATAAATTATATTTATATAAAAATATTTATTTAAAATATATAAATTTATATAAAATATGTTTGTTTAAAATATATAAAAATATTTATTTAAAATATAAAATAAAATTATTTTATTTAAAATATATAATAAAATATTTTATTTAAAATATATAAAAATATATTTTATATATTTATATTTTATATTTATATATAAAATAATTTTTATATATGGGATTTTTTTCTGAAAATGACTACTGAAGTGGGAAGCTTAGTGCCCTGGCAGAGCTCAGGAACACACCTGCTGCATCAGGTGGAGAGTGGAGAGGTCTGAGTGTCCTCCCTTAGGATCTAAATGTGGTAGGAGCCAGTCAAGGTGGTGCAAACCATAATCCCAGCACTCTGGGAGACTGAGGCAGGAAGATCCCAGTTGTGAGCCCAGCATGGGCAATTTAAAGATTTAGTGAAATCTTGTCTCAAAATCAGAAATACAAAAAAAGCTAGAGATGTAGCTCAATGCAAAGGCCCCAAGTTCAGTCTCAGTATCACATAAATAAATAAGTAAATAAATCAAGTAGGATTTCTTTTCACATAAAGGCAACCTTTGAAAAATTACAGAAAATAAAACATGAATTCCTTGAACTGATCCATTCAGTGATTTTTATGAGTTAATATTATTCAAACAGAACTCAGATTCATCTTAGGACTGAAATTCAACGAACAGCAGATGAAAAATACAGAAAAAAACCTCTCACTCCAATTGTTACCTTGCCGGCAGGCTTCCTCCAGCCAGCACTTGGCTTCCTGTGTTTGTTTCACACAGACTGTGAACTGCACAGGGGACTATATCACCACCTACCTGAGCGTGTGCTCCCAGTCACGTGATGACACAGACAGACATTTACATGGATATTTAGAACTGGGGAGAGAAACAGTGACAAAATGCATAGATCACTGAGCTAAGAGCCTGGAAGACCAGGATGCTGGTATCCAAGGAGAGGAGGCCCTATGGTCTGGGGTGGGTACTCTGCTGCCCTGGACCCTTTTTCTTTTCCCTTTCACATTGACAGACTCCAAATAATCTCTCTTCTGGTAGAAAAGTCATGGGATATGAAGTAAAAAATACTGGGGCGTCTGAGTTTAACTTCAGCCAGTGACTTGATTGGGGAGCTCAAGAAGTTACTCAAAAAAGAACAACTTCCTTATTGATAAAAAAAAAGTTGATTTTAAAATGGCCAAATCCTTATTGGGTTAATCTAAAAAAATGTAAAACTTCTCAAATTATTTTAAAAACATAAAAAAACTTAAGTAAAAATCATTGTTATTCTAGCTAAGATACAAATATTTTCTGGACCATAATAGAATAGTTGCTGCAAAAAAAAAAATTGGGATCTTATAACATAGCAGTAAAAATAGTTTCAGGGTTAAGTATACACTATGTAGTTTCATGTGTACATTGTGCAAACAGTGTCTCAAAACTTTGCACAGCCTAGGGCCGGGGATTTAACTCAAGTGTTACCATGCTTACTTTGGAAGCACAAGGGCCCAAGTTCGATCCCTAATACTGTAAAAAATTAAAAAAAAATTACACAGCATATTTTCATTGAACTAATGCCATAGAGATCTACAGCTGCAAAAGTAAATGTGAGATCTACATTTAAATTATTTTGTCAGTCCTACACCGACATAAGTGATGGTATGTGAGTACCGTATTAAGAAACTAAAGTGTTCCAGTGAGAGGGCAATGAGACTGCTGGTGTATCTTCTGAGATCCTTACTATGATATTTGGCTTGGAAAAATTGTTTTTCTTACAATCAAGTTTTTTAAAAAAAAAAAAGGAGATGGAAGGGTATATTAAATGTCTCTCCTTGACACAGAGAAATAAGACCTTTCTCTCACAGTCACCTACCCAAATTCATGGTGCTAAAATCCATCCAGGGAATGAAAACCTAAACATAACCTACACAGAAATTGACAGGCCACAAAGGATGTTCACTGCTAGGTGGCAAGAGGCTCAGCCACTGTGCACTATGGTCTCTGAGACCAGGTCTGCACCAGGAGTGCCAAGCTCTGAGGACACCGTGATGCCACAGAACAAGAAGGAGGCACATTTTAAAAGGGGAAAATGGGGACAGGACCAATCTAAAAATTAGCCAAAAACACCATAGACCATTCTCTGATTTTAGTGATAGGACCTGATTTTTTTCAGGGTTGATCTTTTCCAAGGGACAGAATATTCTTTTTAATTTGAATAACTCCTTATATTTAAGGAGGTGAGCAATGAAACCAAACTCTAAGCTTTGCTGTTTCCTGTAGGCCTTAACACCAGGAAGGAGGCCGTGCTTTAGTCTGCAGAATTTTATGGCTTATTAACTGTTTTGGGTGCAGGGAGAGTCACCATGTCTTGGTTGAGATGTGCCATGAATAGCACATAAAAGTGTGGTTATGGAGTCAGCAAAAATCACAGTCCAAATGCACAGACAGCCACAGCATTTGCCCAGGAACTGACAGGTTCAGGACAGGGAAGATCCCTGTCTTCCAGGTGCCGATCGCGGTAGTTTCCTGCCCCTGAGATGCCATCTACCCTGCGCTCTCACCTCGTGCCGGGAAATCTGAGCTTGCAGCTCCTGGATGTTACTGGTGGCCACAGGCTTGTCCTCAATCTCCCTGTGCGCACTTTCTATCAGCTGCTGGAGATGCTTCATCTCTTGCTCATATTGTTCGTACCGCACCACCGCCTCCTTTGCAGAAAAGACAACAGCAGCTGATTTTCCTTCTAGATCAGTAACTAGGTAAGTGGTTGTATCACTCTCCGCCCAAGCCAGCGTTAACTCCTATTTCCCCCGTGTTGCCAGGAAATCGCAAAGTGGTGAGTGAAAGCCCTAGTGGTTCAAATTCTCGACATTTACTTTGATATTTCAAAGCTTTCTCTGAAATACTGTGATAGAATGGCTGACAGAAGCAAAGATGGAGTGGGTAGGATTCTCTCTCTTCTCTCTTAGTCCTGTTGTCCCAAGGGCAAGACACAGCGATCTCAAAGTGAAGCAGGATTGTTTGCTTCTATCCCTCAGAAATACTGAGTGACAAAACTAAGACACTCAGCTAAGAGCAGCAGTAGGGGATGAAAACAGGAATCACGCACGACTTGTAGCCTCAGGAACTGACTGTCTAACAAATTCCTGGGTAATGGCAAGAGCCAAAAGAATTGTGCAAAGGCACCACTGATGATTTTAATGAGACAGCTCCGAGGCAATGTTTGATAAAGCCGGTAAATATTAGCTGAAAAGAAGTTGAGAGTAAATGGACCATTTCTTCATGGTAAATTGTTTTTCTTTGTACTACATGAAGAGACTAAGCTATGCTACTGTGTGCTTCTTTGACAAGAAAACATATCTGATGAAATAAGCTAAAATATTTAAAAACTAACATGTAATGGAAAATGCATGTTATTTTAATCTACATAATTCTCAAGTGAATGAAAGATTACCGATATATGATTTCATCAAACTTAATCTGCACAATTTGTTCTTTATAAGATTTCACCAAGAGGCAGTTTTCACGAAGGGATATTTTTGTAAAGCTTTCCGCAGCCTTTTGTGGGCCATCCAAATGATAGCGTCTTAATCTTCTCGTTTTATATAACCACAACAGTCTGTCAAATTTAGTAGTCGGGATGTGTTTTGATGGCTGAACCCACACAATGCTAAGAAAAGCAGCTTGTGACGCATGCGCGATGGCACCGCCCGCGGGGCTGAGGGAGCCGGCACAGCGGCACCTGCCTGCATGATGTTGCACTGCTGGATGGCGGAGTGCTGCAGCCGGCTGGCCTCCTCTTGCAGCTGCAGGGCGGCGTGGCAGAGCGGCAAGCTGGCCACCACGTCCTCGGGGATCCGGAGTGCACTCTGGGACAGCTGCACGGCTTGCACCTTTGGCTTCAGTGACTCCATCTCAGACAGCAAATGCTGGAAATGTGATGTGATAGTTGAAAAGTTTAATATTTTCATCATTTCTACACTTACTGAGTTATCATCATGGATTATAAACATGTTGCAAGGAATATTCTTCTCAATAATACGTCTACTTCTAAGAATAGGACTATTTCAGTTCACTCATTTATTTTGGGGGGGGGGGTCTGTGTGTAGCAGGGTCTCAGTAGTGCAGACTGCCTTTGAAGTCACTATGTAGCCCAGGCTGGCCTTGGAATCATAGCTATCCTCCTGACTCAGCCTCCCAAATGCTGTGTTTACAGATGTTTGTCATCATGCTGAGCTTCAATAATGGAATTTAGAAAACATCCTAGCTACCTTGTTTTTTAGAAATAAGTCATTACCCATTTGTCATAAATTACTCTTTCTTACCTGTCTATGTGATAACTGCTCCTTGAGACTAAGGCGCCCAACTTCTGGAGAAGTCAGGGTGGCATGGGCTTGTTCCAAGGCCACTTGTAAGTTTTTCAGCTCTGCTTCAAATTTTTTCATATCCTGGACAGAAAAAGGCATTTGAATATCAATCATAGGTGAAGAGCAACATCATAGTCGAGAAAGCATACTGTGCTATTACTCTACAGTAGTATTACCTTTGTTTTGTTTTTTTTCAGTGTTAGATGTTTTTACCTTGGCTGCATCTTGGAGGCTCTGCATATGAATTCTGATCACCTGCCGCAGTTCCTCAGTCTCTCGGCCCAGTTCTGCCACTTGCTGAGACATGTTTTCTGTCCAGTACACACTCCTGAGGTACTGCAATTTCTCAGACATTGCTTCCAGGTCACCGTGAATTTCTTCGGATTCATCTAGCAGGGTCTAAAGTGAATTGTCAATACTCATGACACTGTCAGGTGTAGAAGGGGTGCAGGGTACCAGGATGGTGTGGCATAAGGACTACCAGACCTAGGAGGGGTGAAGTCAACTAAGCTCTACTTCACGCACCCCTCACGCACTGGCAGGGCATGTGAGCAGGTTATGCTGTTTGAGCTCCACACCCCTGTACCTACTTCTACTTGGTAGTTACCCACTGGTTGCCCTATTACAGAAAAACAAATCAAAATTCAAGAAACTGTAACAAAGTACTGAAGCCATGTATTATTCCCTGTGCCCTTGAGTTTCACAACACAGTCAGTCTCACTTTCTTACTCTCTTTCCTTACATCACAAAGACCTGGGGATTGTCCTCAATACCTTTCTCTCTCTCTCTTCTACATTCAACTACCCTCCAGTTTAAATTATAGCTCCTTGCAGCCCTTAATTTTGTCTGTTCTTCTCACCCTCCAAAGAGAGACTTCTGTCTTCTACTGGCATGCAGCAACTGGAGGATAGAAATCACTTTTACGGTCTGACCATCTGTAATCTGTTTTTCACAGGCTGCAGTGCTACTTTTCTCACACTACAAGTCTGAACTTCTAACCTGCAGGCAAAATAGCATTCCCAGGTTTCAGGACGTCTATAGGATAAAGTCCACATTTGCCACAAGCTTCCATTGTTTGTGTTTTCCTAATCTCTCAGCTCTTACCTCCAATCCCTCTTTCCAGCTCTTTCCTGAACTTTTATTGCTAGGAGTTGACCAAGACAACGTGCTTTTGTCTAAGGCAAGATCCACAAATGGGCTTCAGTGCTTTTCAGGACTCTGCCCTATGTCACCTTCTCCAAAGGTCTTCTTTAACCATTCTCTAATATAGGCCAGTCTGGGCTGGGCACTTCCTGAGCCCTCTTTCTCCACATGGATCCCACTTCATTGTAATGATCTTTCTGTCTGTCCCCTCCTCTGACTCTATGGAAGCAGAGACCAAATAACCTCTGTATTTCAAATGCCTACCAAATTCTCTAGATTGGGAAAGTGTTCTATAACTCTTTGTTGAGTGAATGCAGGAACCATTTTTAAAACAAGAAGAAAAGCTTTTGCGGTTCCTTTAAAGGCAGCATGGAAGCCATGTGTGGTGGTACACACCTATAATCCCACAATTCGGGTAGGGTGAGCCAGGAGGATCAAAAGTTCAACCCCAGCATGGGTAGCTTAATGAGATTCTGTCTCAAAAAATAAAATAAATACAAGGGACTGGATGTATACTAATAATAAAGACCCTGGGTTCAATGCTGAGTAACAAAAAATAAATCACAACCACCACCATCACCACCAACAAAAAACCAAGACTGTATTATATACAAATATTTACCAAGAAAAATTGTTATTTGATGTTAGAATTTTCTTTAAAATTTCCCTAAAATTTTAATACTGGATAAAAATATCTTTTGCAGTTTGGATTACAGCATTAGCAATGAATTCAGAAAATATAATCAACAAGTCAGAGTAGTGACATTTTTGACAATCATCATATTTTGCTAATTGTTTTATCTTTTTAAGTATGAGCTTCTAAAAAACAGTATTAACTTCACAGCTAAAATTTTTTCTTCTTTCTCCTTGAATTTCTATTTTTCAATTTCTACTGAGGTTGGATATACTTTCACTGTTAACAAGTCGATTGTAATATAAGCCTGTCTGTTAATGTCTAAGCATATCTCACAGTAAATAGCTGGAGTTCTTTATGAAAGGTATCTTGGGAGGTGTTTGCAAGGTTGATTAGAGAAAAAAACGTTGTGAATGCAAGGGAAATGTTAGGCCCTGCCAAAGCTTTTCAGGAAGAGAATAGCACAGACTTGATCTAGAACTCTGTGAACCAGAAAGGAAAAAAGGCTTCATTTAATAGATGCACATATTCAAAAGTCATCTAAGAGAAAAATCCAAACTGCTTGAGGATGTCTATGTGATCTAAAAAAAAAAATCAGTCTATATTTTGTTGCTAGAGGGCTAGCCTATTAGCTATCTGTATCTAATTCAAGTCTCAGTTATGAAAGTATGAAATAATTTCCTGGGCGGTATGAGCCAAAGAAAAGGAATATTTTTGTCACATAACTTCAGAGGAAATGAAGTAACATGGCCACCAAGTGACCTACTGTTTGTTCCAGCTGCCCCTGACCTCCTGTGGAAGGCTCATGACCAAGCCCGGCCAGAACACTGAGGGGAAGAAGGCAGGGCACTCCTATGGAGCACCTGCTCCTGCCAGATGTTTGGAAGTACATGAACCCATTTGGTCCTTCTAAGTCTGATATGGGACTGCTATTTACTCCCCCACATCAGAAATGAGAAGGCAGAATTCAAAGAGGCAAAATATTTCTCTCTGAATCACAAAAACAGCAGAGCTTCGTTTGTCTGCCAGGCTGAGTGATCTGTAGCCTACAATCTTTCATGCATCACTTGACAGAATTCCCCTGCCTAGAATTCAAAGAAGTTGAAAAAATGCTCACATAGGGATGACTTCTTTTGGTCTTAGAGAAAGGAAGACTTAGAGAAAAGAGAGGATATTATAGTCATTTATACATCATCTCATAAAATCTTACAGGTAGCTACTTTCTCTTAAACCAGAATATTCAGTATTCTTTTGATCTGATACCTACAAAAATTTTACCCTCTGAACTTTGTGTCAGTCACTTTGCTCTTTGTTAGTCTTTGTAATTCATATTTCCTAAAGTTACCTGATGCAAAATGTACTGTTCCCGAAGTTGGCTTGCAGAGTTCCATGTAATACTTCCATGTACCAAAACTTTAGCTTTCTCGATCCACTTCAGAACTAATTCAAGCATTTCATTATATTCTTCTAAATGTGATGCTGCCTGAAAAAGTCATTCCATTGTCATTAATGTAAACTTGTCTTGAGCTAGAAATCAGTCTTTGATCTCTTTGGCTACAACAGCCCCAGGGTTTGACCTTTATGTACATGATGTGGAAAGAGATCTTGAAAATTCATTTCCCTGTTGAAGACCCATCAAAGGTTTCCAGTGACTTTAGGAGAAAATAAAGGTTTTTAATATGCTACAATAATTTCTCTTTCCTTATTCTCTACTGTTACTTGACTTACTCATCTAGTTCCTTTCTAGTCCTTTTCCACAATTCACTGATTAAAGAGGTGACAGGTGGGGGTCATAGCATGTTAGGTTTCAATATTCATTGGTTACCAGCTTCTGATTTGAACTTGATTCAGAGTATACAAATAATACATAATCAATTTGTAAATCTCAGTCTATAATCATATGCTACCTAGTATAGTTTAGGTATAAAATGTCCCTGAAAAGTCTCATGTATTTACATGTGGAGTGTTTGGGAGGTGATTGGGTCCTGGAATTCTATATTCATCCATGGGACTGGTCAGAAGAGGAAGGTCACTGGGTGTGACCTGACAGGGTGCATTCTTGTCCCCAGCTCCTTTTCTCACTTTCTCTCTGCTTCTTGGCTGTCGTGGGTTGAACAGCTTTCCTCCACAACTTTCCTTCCCTAAACCTTTTTGTGATGCTATTTTCTTCCCTGAAACCAACCAACCAACCATGGACTGAGACCTTTGGAAAGTAGAAGCCAAAATAAAGCCCTCCTCCCCTAAGTTCTGGGTGTCATGTGTTTCATCTCAGTGGCAGGAAAGAGGCCAATATACTAGTATACCAATCTTCTACTAAGTAAATGCAAACACAGACACACAGACACACACACACAAGCCTTCTTTAAAAGATCCAAATTTGTCTCATACTGACTTTATAAAACTTGTTTAAGGATAAGTATACATTTTATGAATACTTCACTAGCTTACAAACTATTTTCCCCTAAGTCTTTTCATATAACAATTTTTGTCACTGAATTTATAATGTTATTAGCTATGAAATAAGCACAGATTTACATGTAAGTCTTAGAACCCCAAGTATGGCATGAAATAAACATTTGAATTTCTTCCATCATTTCCAATATCATCCTTTCATTTATTTCCACAAGAAAGGCAGATGCTTAGTTTCTGCTTTCAATCATTTTGACTGCTAGCTTGGAAAACAGACCTGATTGAGCTTGGAGAGCCGATTCTCAGCCTGCCGAATGGTCTGCTGCTGAAGTTCAGTTAGTTTTCCTATCTTCTTGGTCAGTGGTTTGCCCAGGTGGCCATGCCTTTCTGAGAATTTTTGTACTGCTGCATCCAGTTCCATTAACTTTGAATTACAGCCATCTAATTCCTCTCCCAGAACCTAGATGGTAATCCAAATAAAAGCATATTAGACTATAGAAAACAAGTTTCTCTGCATTTCCTATGATCAGGCAAATTACATTTCACATAATTTTTATAAAAGCCAAATATTACAAAAGGCAATGTGCTTTTGTGTGATTTGGGTTGGATAGATAGATCAGGGTGTGTTGCAACCCTGGCCCACGTTTTCCTTCTACCCCACCCAAACAGATTACTCACTTAACTCACTGACAGGGTGCATATACAGAATTAACTACCAAAAACACACGTTCCTTTGAAATGTATAAACTTATGTTTACAGGCTTATCACCATTTAATCTTTACACACGTCTTTTACTTATTCACATATGCATCAGTGTTTATTAATATATTTCACGATTAATTGTATAAGTGGCCTCCTGCTATTCACACATTTATGAATGTCATTACTACCTCCGTTTTTGCTGGGTTTTAGTGAGGGTTGCTCAGAAAGTTTTATTTTTCTTTGTCCCCAAATAAAATTGAGTTTTTCCTCCTTACCTTTTGGTCAGTTTTAGCTTGAACTAAATTATCAGTTTTTGCTTTCAGCTTCGTTAAAATTGTAGTGAGATCTTTAGCTACTTTCTGAATTTGCCGGCTGAATTCCTGGCTCATGGCCTTGCTCTGCTCAATTTCTTTTACCTTTTCTTGGATCTAAATAATCAATGACAACAGCAAAACAAACAATGGTTAAATTTGATACCACATGTGGGAGACAGGATAAGAGGATGCAGCCAGAACCCTCCTGGCAAGCTCCAGTTCCCCATAAGTCCCACAGCAAAAGGAGTAAAAACCATAAAACAACAAAATCAGAACTTTGAGGAAAAGGCTGAGCCTGAGCTTGACTCTTGCTACTTTGGGCAATAACAGTAAAGGTCAAATACCTCTGATAGTTCTCATGCTATACAGGTTTTGTTCATAAAGTCTTTCCCTAAACCAGTGTCTCCAAGAGTTTTACCTAACCTGTTTTGCAGCAGGTTTAGAGCTTTTGTTTTAATATTTAGGTCTTGGATCCACTTTGGAATTATAAGGATCAGGGCAGAAATTAATTCAATGGAGACTAAGAGAACCATGCAAAAAAATCAATGAATCCAAGAGCTGGTTCTTCAAAAAGATTAACAAAATTGACAGACCCCCCTAGCCAACCTTATTAAACAAAGGAAGGAAAAGGCTCAACTCCATGGTATTAGGAATGAAAAAGAGAAGTCCAGAGGATAATAAACATATACTTTGCAACTTTATATTCCAATAAGATGGAAAATGTAGAAATGGATAGATTCCTAGACACATATGAACTTCCAAATCTGAATGAAGAGGATATTAAAATGTTAAATGCCCCAATATCAACTTGTGACACTGAATACATAATAAAAAAATCTACTGACAAAGAAAAGTCCTGATCCTGATGGTTTTACTGCTGAATTCTACAAACTTTCAAAGAAGAGTTAATATCCCTACTTCTCAAACTCTTTAATGAAACTGAAAGGGTAGCAGTACTCCCAAATTCATTGAAGCAATCATTACCTTGATTCCAAAAGGAGAAAAGACCCAACCCAAAAAGGGAATTAAAGGCCAATCTTCCTAAGGGACATGGATGCAAAAAATCTTCAACAAGATACTGGCAAACAGAATACAGAGAATTATCAAGAAGATCATACACCCTGACCAAGTTGGATTCATCCCAGGGATGCAAGCATGGTTCAACATAAGTAAAACAATAAACATTATTCACTATATCAACAGTCTCAGAGACAAAAAACATATGGTCATCTGAATAGATGCGGAGAAAGCCTTTGATAAAATCCAACACCCATTCATGATCAAAGCCCAAAGAAAATCAGAATAGATGGACTGTATCACAACCTAATAAAAGCTATTTATGAGAAACCAACAGCCAATATCATCCTAAATGGTCAAAAAATGAAACCTTTCACACTAAGATAAGGAACAAGACAAGAATGTCTACTGCCATTGCTCCTGTTCAATATAGTGGTAGAAACATTAGCCAGTGAAATTAGACAAGAGAAAAAAATCTGAGTAAGTCTTAAGGCCAATAATCCTACTAGTTGATTCTGTAGGGAAGGAGAGACATCAGTAAATCCAAGTAAGTAAATTTTAAGTCCAAATAAGTTGTCTGCAGTTCCCAACAACCAGGTAGTAAAAATCTCAACTGATGCTTACTAGAGACATTTCAGTGAGCAACATTGCTTTCAAATTGCTGATCCAAGTCAAAGCAGCCACAAGCTCCCCTGGCTGTTGAGCAGCCTTATTTACCACTATCTTTATACACTTGAAGCATTCGGACTGCTGATGGCCCACTCAGAAAACAACTGGCATAGGTCCCATCATTCATTTATTAAATATTTACAAGACCCATGTATGGAAGTCTATGTAGACAGCCAAACCCTACCTTCTCTACTTACTTTGTGACCTTCCAGGTAAAAACTCCTTTTCATTTCTGTTTTGCTCTCATAAAATACAAAGACTTCCACCAAATAGTTGGAGGCATAGGCATTTGATTCCAAGCACCTTTTGTAACTGTCTCCTGATCACGTTAACTCTTTTCTTAACTTTCCAACTACTGGCCAAGAGTATAGCCAACAAACATGAAGTGCATCCATTAGGAATTGAAGTGTAAAGGTGAGTTAACATTTTCAGATCTCTAAGCAGATTAGGGTTGATAATAGCAAACATACATTATTGCTTAAAATGCTAAGCTGAAATCAAGATGATAAAGAGGAAAATGTTTTATTTGTTTATCTACATGAAAGGTTGTTTCTAAAAAGTACTTGTTTTGTAGGGAGGAAACACATTATCAAAGATTACTTGGTTGTATTATAATGTCTTGAGTTGAAAGCTAAAGTAACTGAAATTCATCTGAATAACTCTGTTATACGGAAATATAGCCAGAGACAAAGAAAACATAATTTAAAAAAAAAAAAAGATCTGAACTAGCTAAGTTATCCTTCCTAAAAGACTTTCCAATGTCTAAGAACTAAAATAGGTCAATCAAGAATTTAAAATACAATATAGTATATATAATTTTAAATCAAAATCATGGTGCAGTTGAATTAGATTTTGATGAGATTTTTAAAACACTGTCTTTTCCATTAAAGATTCTAAATGAGATTGCTGAGTTCACGGCTTGCCTGAGCTACATAGCGAGCTCAGGGCAGGTCTGAACTACAAAGTGAGACCCTGTCTCCACAAGACAAAATAAATAAAAAAATAAAAATAAAGATTCTAAACAGTATAGTGTACTTGGATGAATTTTATAAAGTATATTTTCCATTTCTTGCAGTGGTTTAGAATTAGTCTATATTGTCTCTTTATCCCTGGTGAAAAGGTTTTAACTAAATTTTAATGGATTTAGCCTAGCCACTCTAACAGTCCTATAAATTCATTATTGTTATATGAGATTATTTTCATGACATAAAAGTATGTCTTCTTTCTGAGGGTAAAGATAGAAATCTCCCTCTGGTTTTAACACCAGAAAGGTGTTTTTTATTATACATTGTTTTAAATCTGTAGACCTGGTTTATGTTTCCTGTATCCCTTTCCTTGGTTGTTTGGAAGCTTGCAAGGAACTGAAATTCTTCCATTAACAATCAAAGTGTGTCTTTTTTTTTTTTGACAGGGTCTCGATTCATAGTTCAGGCTGGTCCTGAGCTCTCTATGTAGCTCAGGCAAGCATTAAACTCAGCAATCCTTCTGCCTCTGCCTCCTGAGTGCTGGGATTACAGGTTTGAGCCATCAAACCCAGCATTTGTGGTATGTGGTACTGATTCCCACTGGGCATGAGCCACTGTGTCCAGTATTGTTGTACGTGGTTACTGGGTATCAAACCAGGGACCTTGCACTTGCTAGGCAGGCACCAGAACCACTGAGCTAAATCTCCAGCCCTCAAAGTGTGTCTTTTGGTAATGATTTCTTTTCAGGTTTTACCTTTCCTCTTACTTTACTCTTTTCTCAAATGGTTGACACCTACTCACCTAGAATCACACCTGTACACTCAAATATCATTGAATATGTAAAATAAGCCTTATCTTTGTTTGTATAAGCTATTATGTTAACATAAAGGGAACCAGATAAATTATCTTTAATTGTGGAAAGTTATTTCTCATATCTTTGTTGGTCTGATGTGTTTCTTGCCTATAAATAAAGCTTTTAACTTAATATTATCTTATAATGATCTATTATTGAACTCTGCCCCCCAAAAGACAGGATTATGAAAGTTGAGAACTCTCATACAAAAGGGCCAACTCCATAAAAGAAGAGAAAGCCACTGCAGGTTGATTCCAGATTTACCTGGTCATAGATCTTCAGATCCAGTGCCACTTCTGCTAACTGAAGGGAGATTTCAGAAGGCAGTATAGTGTAAAGACCTAAGTACTTGTTCTTTTGTTCTTCAGCAATTTTCTCAATGTTCTGTCGGTGAGTTGTGGCTTCTGTCAGGAGGATCTGAAAAAGTGATCATAATAATCACTTTCTGGGATCCTGAGAAACAACATGATTTTTGTGGGTTTGGAGATGAAACTATCTATTATTCATCTGCATTTGACTAAGAGAACTATCACTGGATTACAGAACTCCCTTAAAGAAACTAAATGTTTCTTTAATCTGTCAATAGGGTGCATGTCCTCTTTTACAAGATGAAAAGAAAAATCCATGAATTAATTCTAAATGTCTTTTTTAAAAGACAAGATTTTACTGTGTTGACCAGCCTGACCTTAAATTCTTCATGTGATCCTTAGGATATCACACCAGCTTAAATGCTTTTCATATAATTGATGTCTAAAATTTTGAATTCACCATGTCTTAAAGTATAAATAAGTGTATCTGATTAAAACAAGGGAAATTGTTTCTTAGACAACAGGTATAAAGAATGGGGACATCTTTGTACCTGCAGTTCTTCAAGTTGAGCATCTATTTCAATTGTTGGATTCCCTAAATATTCCTTTGTCTCTTGAACCCAAGATTTCACAGAATTAATTTGAGTCTCCACCACTTCTCGCTCCTGCAGCTCTTTCTTTATCAACTTTCCATTACTCTTCACTTTCTCTTGAATGCTTCAAAAAAAAAAAAAGTAGGGCAAGAAGGCAGAAATGGATTTAATGAAAAGAGCCTCTTAAGCAGGACCGTTGTTTTATGAAAAACATACAAAAAAACCCATTTAGTATCTTTTTTGCAAGTGAAGACACCATCCCAAAACTATCAGATAATGTTCAGTAGCAAGTTCAGTTCTAATATAGCTAAAAGTATTTTATATAAATTCAATAATTTATCGCTAGACAATTGAGAGTTGATTTTCTCCTGTATCACTAAATTGCAATTGATTTTCCAATCCAAAGCAGATGGAGATTCTTGGATTATTTACTTCCATCTTTGGAAATCTGCTCAAATGTACAGTCATCAGCATTTAGAAATAATGTCTAACTAGAATGTCTGTAGCTACTACAAACTAACTTTTAAATGGAGAATCACTGGACATTTCACAATTTTCAATGTTGTCCAAACTTCAATTAACAATGTACAAATTTCAATTCTTTATTTGAATGAACATGAATCTGGCTAAAAGTTTCCAATATGTGTTGTCAGATTAGCCTGAGATCAATAATGTAAATAAGTGGTGAATGCAATGTGTGCATAGGCCAATATATATATATATATATATATATATATATATATATATATATATATATATATATATATATATATATATATATATATATATATATATATATATATTTTGAGACAGGGTCTCGCTTTGCAGTTCAGGCTGACCCTGAGCTCACTATGTAGCCCAGGCAAGCCTGGAACTCAGCAATCCTCCTGCTTCTGCCTCCTGAGGGCTGGGATGACAGGCATGAGCCACCATGCCCAGCATTGTGGTATGTGGTACTGATTGCTGGTGGGCGTGAGTTACCACGCCAAGTATTTTATGTGGTTACTGGGGATCGAACTCAGGACTTTGCACTTGCAAGGCAGGCGCTGGAACCACTGAGCTAAATCTCTGGTCCCCATAGGACAATATTAATTAATTTAAGAATTTAATTTTTTAATGACATTTTCTTTTTTGGCCCAAGAAGTACATTTGGCTGGTTCTAAAACACTGAAATTAAGTCTTTCCTGTCTCCATTATAAGTAAATGATGATGTTTTACCTGGACTTTGGTGTCCTCGTTCCCATCTCCAGTAAGTATCATGCTTTAGCAAAGTGAACTCTAAATAGCTCTCAGTTGTTTACCTTTCAAGCTTCTTTCCTTTTAAATCATCCTAACATCTCCCCTCATCACCCAAGGAGTTCCTTGAAAGCACGGTGTGTTCTTCCAAGCTTTCACACATGTCATTCACACCTCAATACCTAGTTAAAATCCTCTCAGCCTTCATCTTCAGAAAAAATGCCTCCTCTTCCCGTCCTCTACGAATTGCCTTGGCTTTACTGCATTCTCTTATGTCCTTTGCATACTTTACTGAAATAGCTCTTTAGTCACCTATGTCTGTTGCTTGACTATGAACTGCATGAAGGTAGAGGCAAGTAATGGTTCATCATTATATATGTATGTACCACCAGGTCTATCTTTTGCACTGTTAGATAAATGATGGAAGATTTTAGCAAACTGAAAAACAGAGGTGATGGAAATAGATCCCTACGTTTTGAAAGAGGCATGAGGAAGCACCTCTGTACTGTAGTATCATCTTTGTTGCTTTTGGTAGACTCAGGTATGGTAATGTTAGTGAATGTGGGTGTATAATTACTTGAGGCACCGTTCTTGCATAGCTGTGATTTCCTGCAGGATGGGCGGCTCTTCTCCAGGGGGCAGGACTCCATCCTGGAACATGCTCAGTGCTTGCTGCTGCAGCAGCCCCAAGGCCAGCTGTTGCTGATCCAGCTCCAGCACACACATGTCATGGTATTCAAGAAAGGCCAAGAGTTCTGCTTTGGAGGCTTTCTCTGCTGAGCTTGCAGGTAATTTATCTTGGAGCTGATCAATGATTTCACTGGCTTTTTTAACCTAATGGGAAATGCACATACAACAAAGCTCAAAAATTAGCTGTAAAAATAGGCTAATTCTAGTACTAGTGAATGCAATACATGACATAATGTATCAAAGCACATTTAAAATAATGGTATAAACTCTGACTTTTAGGAAACTAAATAGGGAACAATCTCCTGAACATGAAAGGAAAGACTGCTTCTCTAAATCTGGATTTAAAACTCTTCTCTCAAATAGCATAGCAGGGCCAGAGATTTAGCTCAGTGGTTCCAGCACCTGCCTTGCAAGTGCAAGGCCCTGAGTTCAATCCCATAACCACATACAATGCTGGGCGTGGTGACTCACACCCACTAGCAATCAGTACCACATACCACAGTGCCGGGCGTGGTGGTTTACACCTGTAATCCCAGCACTCGGGAGGCAGAGGCATGAGAATTGCTGAGTTCCAGGCTTGCCTGGGCTATATAGTGAGGTCAGGGCCAGCCTGAACTACAAAGCGAGACCCTGTCTCAAAAAAAAAAAAATCATAGCACAGCAACCAGAGACTATGTATAATATAGAAAAATTGAAAAACTAAAGAACAGTTTCCAATATTTAAGTTAGCAGAAATATGTCCTTCGAATCATTAAGCTGTAGTTTAAAATATTGAACACTAGTTAAATGATGGAACTAAATCTAGGATTTAAAAAATGAGAAAAATTCTTGTTGATCTTGATGGCACAGAATATATATATATATATATATATATATATATATATATATATATATATTATATTTTTTTTTTTTTGAGACAGGGTCTCGCTTTGTAGTTCAGGCTGGCCCTGAGCTCCCTATGTAGCCCAGGCAAGCCTGGAACCCCGCAATCCTCCTGCCTCTGCCTCCTGAGTGCTGGGATTATAGGCGTGAGCCACCACTCCCGGCACTGTGGTATGTGGTATTGATTGCTGGTGGGCGTGAGTCGCCACTCCCAGCATTGTATGTGGGCTGGGACCACTGAGCTAAATCTCCTATCCCAGAATATGTATTTTGTACTTTTTCAAGGCAAAGTAAGAAAGCAAATGGGTCTCAAATTAGCTGGACTTCCTTGCAAAATGTAACTGTTTTGTTCCTTAACTGAAGTCATTTGAACCCAATATGGGACTATATTAAACATTATATTTACTTTATAGTTTAGTTTTCAGGTCATTGAAAAAGAGGCTTAAAAAGAATTTTTACTTCATGAGGGCAAAAAGTCTGTTTTTCAAAAGGAACTGTAAACATTAATGGAAAAAAAACCCAACCGGGACCCATCAGTAATGGAAATTACCTTACTGTTCAGACCTTTCCACTCATCCACTGCATCTTCCAGTATTTTTTCCTGGTCCTGAGCCACTGCACGGAGACGTGTCCAGCGCTGCCACACAGTGGTTGTGGACCTATTCAGAGTTGCTTTGCTTGCATCATTTCCAGATTTCTCCAGTTGTGAAGCTTTTTCCTCTAGGACCACAATTTTCTCATGAAAAGAGTCAACCTCTGACACTAACACCTGAGGTGGGGAAAAGAGAGAAGCAGTGGATGAGAAACTGATTCTTTAAAAGTTTTATAGATTTGGGTAAAGCCCAGAATTATCAGCAAACAAAAATATTTCCATATAAATTAATTTTTGTTTATTTTCAAAAATGAATTAGGCTTGAATTTTTTAAAGGTAAGGTAAGTATTTATTATTAAAAACAGCATATTTGATACCCAAGATGCCATTTTTCCCATTTTTAAAAAGCAGCAAAAATACAAGCAAATGGAATTTGGTATTTTAGTATCTTAGTCATCCTTCTATTGCTGTGATACATGAGGAAGACTTGATTGTTTCATTTTTTGAATTTTATTTGAATTTTATCTACAGAAAGTAGTTACTGACATTTACTAAGTACATCTTATTGGATGCAAACTTCTCTGAATGTCTTTCAAACCTTAACTATGTATTTCCAAGGAGATTCCAAAAAAGCACCAGCATTCAATAATATGGAGACTTTTATGAAATGTATTTATCTATTATATCTAAGGGCCCAAAATGGAAATGGAGATTTAATGAATTATTATTATTATTATTATTATTATTTTGAGACAGGGTCTCGCTTTGTAGTTCAGGCTGGCCCTGAGCTCACTATGTAGCCCATGCAAGCCTCGAACTCAGCAATCCTCCTGTCACTGCCTCCCGAGTGCTGGGATGACAGGCATGAGCCACCACGCCCGGCACTTAATGAATTATTTTTATGATCATCATGTTGTAAAGAATAATTACAAATTGCTGGGTGTGGTGGCTCATGCCTGTAATCCCAGCACTCGGGAGGCAGAGACAGGAGGATTGCTGAGTTCGAGGCTTGCATGGGCTA
>PVIC010001024.1:0-100691 GCA_004025085.1 Thryonomys swinderianus
GAGGGGAAGGAATAAATATGATACAGAAAGAAAATAAAAGAGCATGTATAAGGGGGGAGGAGGGGGGAGTGGGTAGGGATATGGGTAAAAATGAGAATTAACTTGTGGCATATACTGGTACAAATTTCCCAATGTTATATGTGATTTTGAGATGTATATAAATTGTACCAATAAAGAATTCAATTAAAAAAAATTATGACAGAACTTGTGTGCTTGTACAATGGTGCTATGGTTGTGGAAGTTTGGGAGTTCCTTAAACAGAGTTCTCATATGACTGCACAATCAAACAGAAATGTAAATACATGTCCATGTGTATACACAAAGACCACAGTAGTGTTATTCATAATAGCCTCAAATGGAAAACATCTCAAAAGTCTGTCAACTGAGATATAGATAAATAGAATGCAATGTTATTAAGCAAAAAAATCAGGAAATTCCCCCAAAAAAACTAGAAGGAAGGAAGGGAAAGTAAAAAGAAAGAAAGAGAAGAAAAGAGAGAAAGAAAGGAGGTACTGTTATCTTCCATAGCATGGATGATCCTTAACGCATGATGCTAACTGAGAAAAGCCAGTCATAAAAGATCACATATTGCATGATTTCATTTATATGAAATGTCAGGCTAAGCAGATCTTTGTAGGCAAAACATAAGAAGAATTATTGCCTAGGGCTGGGGTGGGAGAAGTGAAGAGTGACAGCTATTGAGTACAGGGTTTTGTTTTAAAGTCATATAAATGTTCTAAAACTGTGTTGATGGCTGCATAAGTTTATGAGTATACTAAAATCTACTGAATTGTACATTCTATAGTGTGAATTATATTATTGGATTACATCTCAACAAACTATTATCTAAGAAAAGGGAATAACTTGAAAAAAGTCCCAGAATATTTATAGCCCACATTAGATAAATAGAACAATGAACTGGTGGATCAAAGGAAGGGCAAGAAGGAGCTGAACGCAGCTGGCACCTCAGAGGCCACAAGATCCAGCTCGCTGCGGCCTGCAGTCTTCTCTGATGGCATCCTGACAGCTTGCCCGTGGCCCTCTCAGCCGGAGTCCATCTTGTCTCTACCTGAGCTTCGTCACCTGCTGTCAGTACCATTTATCTGCCAGTTTCTACCACACATCTGTGAGCTCCTTGAGGACCAAGATGTGCTTTACATTTGAATTCCCAGTTATCTACAAAGTAGGGAAGGTATAGGTTGTCAAAATAGACTAATAATTTTATAATTTTGCCATGGAAAAACTCTTTCCAAGTGAGAAGTGTAATCTTAGTGCTCTAAAGGAAATGTAAAAAAAATTTATTTACCTGAAAAATCAAAATAACTTGTGGTAAAAAAGATATACAATTTAAAAATAAATAAGACTATAAAAACATTGCTACAGCAAAATGTTGAACAGAAAATAGAAGTAAAAACACTTTTTGGGGAAGAGATGAACACATAATTAATGGATAAGAAAATCCATATGGAAAATAAATTCTTGAAAATATGCTCATGGAAATTCAATATGAAAAAGTTTATTTTTGACGTATGTGATTAGCTAAAATAAAATAACCAATGTTATATATAAAAATGTTTAATGAAAAAATACACCTTCATACAATGACAGTAGGAGATAAACTGGGACTCAAAATTGGTATTTATGAGTTCACGTTCTTATTTCTTTACAGTTCCAATTTTGGAATCTATACTTAAAAATACTTTCACAGGTGCACAAAAAGCATGAGCAAAATGATTTATTGAGGCACTGTTTGTGACAGTGAAAACCTAGAAGCCACAGGAGCTCCCTTTGCTGGGGATCGTCACATGCACCACAGCCCTTTTTCACCGTCAGACAGGATGCACTGGTTAAAATAATGAGCTTCGAGCTGGGTGTGGTGGCTCACGCCTGTCATCTCAGCACTCGGGAGGCAGAGGCAGGAGGATTGCTGAGTTCGAGGCTTGCCTGGGCTACATAGTGAGCTCAGGGCCAGCATGAACTACAAAGTGAGACCCTGTCTCAAAGAAAAAATAAAAAATAAATAATGAGCTTCATGGGAAGAACTCCATAACATTTTC
Source organism: Thryonomys swinderianus (assembly GCA_004025085.1). Lineage (NCBI taxonomy): Eukaryota > Metazoa > Chordata > Mammalia > Rodentia > Thryonomyidae > Thryonomys > Thryonomys swinderianus. The sequence continues at coordinate 2,058 of PVIC010001024.1, forward strand.
TGCAATCTCGTCCCTCTTTTTATTTTTTATTTGGAGACAGGGTCTTGCTAAATCGATCAGGTGGCATTTGGATTTGCAATCCTCCTGCCTCAGGCTCACAGAGTACTGGGATTATAGGCAAGAGCCTTGTACTAGGTTCACCTTTTCTTTTGGAAAGACTCCGCTTTCTGTTCAGTGGACAGGCTGCAAGAAGGGAGAAGGAACAATGGTCTCTCCCAAGAAGAATGGTGTCCTCTTGGACAGAGTGGGGCTGGGCAGCAGGCTTGAGCAGCTGCTCTTTTAGGTACATAAATTGAGTGGAATGGGAGCTCCTTGACGATTTGAGAAAGGGGATCCAGCCGACCACGCTCACGGATATTGAGATGGAGAACAGTACAGTGTTCTGACCGGACTGAACGAGAATGACAGATGCTCAGGGATGCCCGATGGAGAAAGCACCGAAGCCGAAGTTTGTGGAACTTCTAACTGGAATCCTGGGCTGCAGGCATCTGAATGCTCACCAGCCAGGAGCTTCTCATAGAAAAATACAGTCATTCTCCACTATTTTGTAACCATGGCAATGTGACAAGTGAAGCACAATTGTTGGTGAATAAAGAGTCTTCAGGACCTGTGCAAGTTTGACTTTGTCATTTTTTGACTGTCATCTTGACCCTGACACGGTCTCAGGGTTTAGTCCAGGCTCATCTCTGTTGTTTTCTTCTGCACAGGAGGAGCTCAGAGGGGCTCTCGAACCCCATGGGGGAGCAGGTGTTGTGATATTTCCAGCAGGACAGGCCTACACAGTCACCCTGGAGGGATACTTTCCTGTCACAAGAGGCCTCAAAGGCCAAGAAAGCCTTGGGAATGAGAGTGGCTCAGCAGGGGGGTTGGGTTTCTTCAGCTCTCCACATTCCCCACGTACATGCAAATATATACATGCACACACATGTGGACATATGTGCAAATGCATGCACACAGATTCCTCTTAGATGGTAAGAACTAGGAGTAGGTGTTGGGCAGGGAGTCCCTCTCCCAGTGCTACTTGCTCCATGGGCCTCCCACAAGACTCAGACCCCAAATGCCTTCCCTTGTTGGACCTGAAGTCCCTGCCTGCCCTCATTGATCTCAGTGACTATAGGGATTCCTACATTGTTATCAAATTTTGGAATGCTGGAGTTTCCTTCTAGAAATAGCTTCTAGGCCCCTCTATCCTGTGCAAAGCATTGGTGAAGATGAGCTCAAAAAGTAGCAAGGTTCATTTATTAAACATAGGAAAAGAAACGTGCTCTGCAGATTTTGGGCCAGCTAAAAGTAGAAAAATAAGCACACACAAGAGGGTAAGAGCAGACCATTGTATAAGAGACAGCACACTGGCCCAGAGCTCAGTGGTGAATATCCTTTGTATCTCCTATTCCTCAGGCTGATATCAGGTCTAGCATGATCTTTTGAAAACCTGCTAGAGTTCTCATGAAAAGAATTGAAGATAATACCCTCTGGTTGTTTCCACATGCAGGGCTTTGGAAACTGCTCTGCTCCTGTCCTCGAACTTTGTCCTTGACTGGTCATGCTACTTCCCCAGCCAGTTTGCCAAGCCCTAATCTTGCCTCAACACGGTTTACCCTTCTTGGCAGGCTAATGGCTGGTTTCCTCCCCACCTGCTGTGTCTTCCTGACTGCCCTGCTCAGGCTGAGGCACTTCTTCACTGGAGTATAATAAATAGGAAGTACTTCCAAGGCCCTTTCTCCATGGCCTCTGGCTTTCTTGGGCCTTCAGTGATCTTCACAACCAAGTGGAAATGTAGTGACCCCTCCTTCCTTGCACGCACAATAATAACATGATGACCACGAGGCCCAGCATGTCTGAGCCTGCTAGGCATTCACTCCATAAGCTCTCTCAGCTGGCCAGACACTAAACTCTTAGATCATTCAATCCTCACCATAGCATCTTGAACTGTGTTTGATTATACTCACTTAACCAATGAGGAGTCAGTAGCTTAGAGAGCATAAGTGATTTGTCTACAGTGATTTTGGAACATACCCCCATAAGTGATTTGACACACAGCAGGACTAGAATTCAAAATACAGTAGTTCCTCTTCAACTGCAATTTCACTTTCCAATATTTCAGTTACCAATAAGCAGCTGAAGTCAAAATATTACATAGAAAATTACAGAAATGCTGGGCATAGTGGCTCATGCCTGTAATCCCAGCACTCAGGAGGCAGAGACAGGAGGATTGCTGAGTTCGAGGCTTGCCTGGGCTACATAGTGAGCTCAGGGCCAGCCTGAACTGCAAAGCGAAACCCTGTCTTAAAAACAAAACAAAACAAAATTCCAGAAATAATTCAGACTGCATCCATTCTAAGTAGTGCAATAAAATAGCCCAGTTCCTTCCTCCATCCTGCCCACAGTGTGAATCACCCATCTGTGCAGTGTATCCACATGGTATGTGCTACCCACTCATTCATTCAATGGCAAGCTTGGTCATCAGAATGTCACAGGGCTTGTGTTCCAGTGGTTCTTATTTTATTTAACAGTGCCTCCATAGCACAAGAGCAATGATGTGAAGGAGACACTAGAGCATGAGATAAGGCAGGACAGACTGACCCTAGTATAAGTGGCATGGTCTACATAGGGCCTGGTAACATCTGAGGTGTCATGCATCCACTGGGGTTTTAGAACATACCCCCAAGGTTAGGGGAATAACTTTAGTTTTTATACCAAGGTCCATATATTTTTTTCATCTTTCTTGTATTCTGTAGCATTGCTGTCTGTTCACAATCAACCATTATTGAGTATCTAGCATTTGCTAGGCCCCATGAACCCAATAATAAAATATCCTACCCCTGAAATAATTCTGCTTATAGATTTGAGTATATAAAAACAGTTCAGTGGAAGCAGTACAGTTTCAGAAGAAGTGCAGGCAGGCAGGCAGTGAATACAACAGCTGCTTGAAGGTCCTTCTCTGACATTCTGCAGTTGCTAAATCAGAAAGGGGCCCAGGGCCTCAGGGCAGGCACAGCCAGGGTGGAAGGCTGTGTTTGGCAGCAGCTGGCCTGTCTAAAGCAAGCATGGTTTGTCTGTGTTTGCACAGTTTCTTGGAGAGTTGCTGGGGCAGAGTGGCTGGTGAGGTGGGCAGGACATAAGCTCTGGACTTATAACCCCACTGCATCTCCTCAGCACAGAGCCAGCCCACAAGAAGGACAGAGCCTACACCAGGGAATTCTGCTGTCGCTGTGACGCTGAGCCAGACGTGCACCTTCTGGCCTCTGAGACCAAGGCTGCAATGTCTACATGGTTGGTTTGCTCTGGCTGCTTCCATGGGGCTCCAGCTGAGGGAGACATCCAGCTCTTGCCACAGCCCCCTTAACGAGCTCACTGGTTCTCCAGAGAACAGCTCACCCGGGGGTGAATGGGCTGCTGTCGCCCCAGCCAGCGCCTGGTGGGGAGGGCAACGATGTCTGTACAATCGCTCTTCTCTCAGGCATTTCTCATCGCTCAGTGCTTCCCACAGAGCTGCTTTCTAGAACTAATAGCAGCCAGTCTCAGTGTGTGTTGGGGCAACAGGGAAGGAAATCTGAGCCAGGGTCTCAGCCCACGAAATTAACTGTGGGGAGCTGTCAGTCTGTTGTCAAACCGTCTTAGGGGTCTGAGACTCCTGTTGCTATATGGCCGCCCACATGGAACTTCACCCTTTCTCGTCCCCTCCTTGAAGCCTGTTTCCATGACGCCAGAGCTCTGCGGGGACCTTGATGACTAGTGAGCCAGCCAGCAGCTTGGGAATGAGCGCCAGTCAGGGAGGGATACATGCTGAATGGCCTGCACTTGGGGGGCAGTCGCCGTGGTCAGTGACCTCTCCCCACAGCAGGCCCAGGCTTGCTGCCCATGAGAGGCCCCTGAGACACTTGAGTTTCTGGTGGTCTGGGAGCCTGGAAAGTGCTCAGACTGCTTCTGTGAGGCTTGCTCTGGAGAGGCTGTTATAATTCTCATGCGTGGCCATGTACACGGTCTAGGAGGCCAACGAGTGTTTTTGTCTTTAGGACAATAAGCATGACCCTGGGGGGAGGAAACTGCTGTGAAGGAAAGGAGAGCTTCATGGAGATGAGCTAGCCATTGACTGCAGATGCACGTTTGTAGATGTGAAACAGAGTGTGTTGTCCAATGTCTCTGAACAGTGAAAATCCACAAACAAAATGGTGGCATGGCTTAGGCAAGGAGCTAGAAGAGAAGTGGGTCAAGCGAACCATGCCCAGGGCAGGTCGCAGAAGCCTCAGCTCCGCAGGTACCACCAATGTCACAAGGCGAGAGGGGATTCATTATGAACATAGGTGACCATTACTTTTTCTGGACACTGGGAGATCCAGGATTGCTGTCCTTCTTATACCGCCTCCACCCCTGCAGCTGTCCACACTGCAGGTTCCACCCATATCCCATACCAGAGCTGGTCCCCACCTCTCCAGTTCTGGCCAGTGCATGCAGGTCCTTTGTGTTCTTTCTGAGTTTGACCTGTACTCCTCTGATCACTGGTTAAGTGGCGAATGACCATCTGCCTTTACCCATTGGTCTCTGAGTGTCCCCTCTTGTGATCTGCTTACTCAGACAGGGTAGTTCTTTTCCTGTTGTACTTATCTTCTTTTACTGGCAGATTTGCAAGCTTATACATTTTGGACACCAGTCTTTGTGAGATGTAGAAAATGAGTATCTTTTCCCCGAGGGAACATTTTCATTTATATGTTACCTTAATCTCTGATCTAATCAGTCATTGACAGACCTGGACTTGTGAATTAGCGTGGTTAATCATATTTTTCCCTTCTTGTTCCTTTTTTCTCTTTGCTTCCTCATTCTACAAAAGATTTTCCTAGAGCACATAGTCCACAAAGTCTGTTTACATAAGTACAAAAGAACTGAAATCCACATGTATACTCTCCGATCGTTCTGCACAGCAACTAGAAATCAATTACAAAGAAAGCACAGAAAATTTATAAATACCTGAAAACTTAACACACTCCTGAACACTCAATGAATCACAGGAGAAATTAAGGAAGAAATAAAACAGTTCCTGGAACCAAAGGACAATTTCAGTACCACATGCCAAAAGCTGTGGGACACCATGAAAGCAGTCCTAAGAGAGAAGTTTAGTGCAGTCAGTGCTCACAGTAGAAAAACAGAGCCAGCTCAAATAAATAACTAAATGGTGAACCTCAAGATATTTGAAAAAGAATAACAGCCAAACCTAGTTTACAGAAGAAAGTCATCAAGGACAGAGCATAAATTAACAAAATTGGGACTAAATAAACAGTACAAATAATGAATCAAAAAGCTGATTCTTTGAAAAAATAAGCAAAATAGGTAAAGCATTAGCCAAATTTATCAAAAAAAGGAGAGAAAAGACCAGTGAAATTAGAAATGAAAAAGGTAAAATCACAAAGGATACTGCTAAAATGCAGGACACTGTTAAGTACTATGAAAAATTGTATTCTTATCAGTCAGAGAATCTTGAAAAAAAAATGGACAAATTCCAAGACATTGTGAATTACCACAACTAAAGCAAAAAGACATAAAACGTCTAAACAATCCTTGCTGGGTGTGGTGGTTCACACCTGTAAACCAGCACCCAGGAGGCAGAGACAGGAGGATTGCAGAGTTCGAGGCTTGCCTGAACTACATAGTGAGCTCAGGGCCAGCCTGAACTACAAAGCGAGACACTGCCCCCCCCCCCAAATTCTGAACAATCCAATAACAAGCAACTACATTGAGGCCATAATGAAAAACCTACTTTCTAAGAAAACTAAGAAAAGCCCCAGACCTAATGGATCCACTACTGAATTATACAGTATCTTCAGGGAGTTTATATCATCAGTAATCCTCAAACTCTTTAATGAAATTGAAAGGGACAGAGTGCTTTGGAACTCATTCCTGATAGGCACCATAGCTCTGATTCCAAAACTAAACAATGACCTAAGTAAAAAAAGAACACTACAGGCCAACCTCCTTAATGAACATAGACACAAAAATCCTCAATAAGATATTGACAAATAGAAAGCAACAAATCATCCAAAGGATCACATATTATAGAAGTATAGTTTAATACCAGAGGGTCAAGGATGGTTGAACATATGCAAATAAATAAATGTAATACCACATAAGCAAAAGCAAGGACAAAATTCACATGATCATATAAATAGATGCAGAAAAAGCTTTCAATAAAATCCAATACCCATTCATGATAAAAACCCTGAATAAAATAGATAGAAGGATCTAACTTCAATTTAATTAAAGCCTTTTTTAAAAAAAACCAACAGCCAATATCATATTAAATGGGAAGAAGTTGAAAATATTCCATCTAAAATCAGGAGCAAAACAGCAATGCTCACTATCGCCACTCCCATTCAATATGGTAATTGAAACGTTAGCCAGAACAATCAGGCAAGAGAAAAAAAGAAAAGAGATATGTCTCAAAAAGAAAGAAATAATATTATCAATAGTTGCAGATGAAATGATCTCTTACACAGAAGACTCAAAAAATTTCGAAAGACTTTTAGAATTAATAACCAAGTTCAGCAATGTAGCAGGATACAAAATCAACACCATTTTGTACAACAATAATGAACACATCAAAAAAGAAATTAGGAAAACAGTGTTGTTCTCAATAGCATCAAGAAAAGTTAAATACTCACACATTAAGCTAGCCAAGGAAGTAAAAGACTTCAACAAAAACTAAAGTAATTCTGAAAAGGAAGTCAAAGAGGACATACTCTCAAAACTGATATATAGATTTAATGCAATTCCAATCAAAATAGCAACAGCATTCCTCACAGTTCTATGGAAAACAATCCTAAGATTTATATGGAAGTGGAAGAGGCTGAAAATAGCCAAAGCAGTCCTGGGTAATAAGAGGAAAGCAAGGGGCATCACAATCCCAGATTTCAAGTTAAACTGCAAAGTTATAGTGATAAAAACAGCATGGTACTGGCACAAGAACAGACATACACATCAGTGGAACAGAACAGAGGATACAGAAGCAACCCCGGGCACAGCCAGCCACCTGATCTTTGACAAAGATAGGGTCCATAGGCTGGAGCAAAGATACCCTCTGTACAAATGGTGTGGGAGACTGGCTGTCCACACAGAGAAGAATCAAGTTGGATCCATATCTCTTGCATTCACGAAACATATTAAAACAGAAACACTTACCCTACTGGAAGGTAAGTAAAACTTGACATCATAAGCAGAAGTGATAAATAGAACCCCAATTATACAAGAAGTAACAAGAGTCACAAATGGGATGCTATCAAGTTAAAAACTTCCTGCACAGTGAAAAAAATGATCAACAGTAAAGAGATAATCTATAGAATGGAAAAATATTTTGCCATCTGCATGCTGGGCAGAAGACTATTATCCAGAATATATAAAGAGCTAAAAAGATTAGGCCCCTCAAAATAAAAGACTCAATTAAAAAATGGGCAACTGAAACGAACAGACACTTCTCGGAAGTAGATAAATGGCTCATAAACATGAGAAAATGTTCAGTGTCACTGGTAATCAGAGAAATGCAAATTAAAACAACACTAGGATTTTACCTTATCCCAGAAAGACTGGCAGACATCAAGAAATCAAATACCAAACGCTGACAAGTCTGTGGTGAAAAGGAACTCTCCTAGATTGTTGGTGGGAATGTGAATAAATACAACCATTATGGAACTGTATGGAGAGTCCTCAAAACACTAAAAATAGAAATTCCACTTGACCCAGCTATTCTACTAGGCATTTTAACTATGGGTTTAAAACATCGTAGTGGAGTGATGCATGTATACCAATGTTTATAGCAGCACAATTCATAGTAGCCAAATCTTAGAAACAGTCTAGAGGTCTGTCAACAGATGAATAGATAAATAAAATGTAGTATTTATAGAATACTACTCTGCTACAAAGAAGGATGAATTAGAACCATTTGTAGAAAAATGGACGCACTTTTAAAAGATGACACAAATCAAACACATAAGCCTAAATATTGTGTAGTTTCTCTTGTATGAAAAAGGCAAAAGATAAAAAAGAGAAAAAGATAAAAGAAAGAAAATGTGTATTTATATACAATGGAGTATTACTTTTCTATAAAGAAGATACATTTGACTTATTTTAGAAATATGGATGCACCTTGAGCCCAAAATGTAAAGGGAAATAAGTCAACCACACAAGTTTAAAAATTGCATGATTTCTCTTATGAGGAACCTAAAATATAAATAAAGAGCAAAATAAGAGACAACAGAAAACAGAGATTGAGCTTTTGCAAAATGTTTGGAGATCAAAATATGGAGGGGAAAGGGAGAAGAGACACCAAGAAGGAAAAAAAGGATCAGGATGATTATGCATATGTACCAACTCCCTGCAATGAATGCACTCATGGTGTTCTGCCAACATGTGGCAATAAAAAAATAAAAGATTTTTCCCAATTAAGGTTATAAAGATATTTCTTTTGCATTTCCTTCTAGTGTTATAAGTTCCTATAGTTTTAAAGGCTTCTTTTAGCTTTATCTTTTATACTTAGACATTAAGTGAATCTGGAATTTTAAAAACTTGTTCAAGATTGGCTTTCTATAGTTCCTACACCCCCCCCCCACATACCCACAAACATACATGCAAGGGCTCTCTGGCTTGACTCTTGGAGAGAGACATGAACTCTCTCCAACTTCCCTTCTGTTCTCTCCTTTCTCTCTGTAGCAATAATGAAATTGTGTCACCCTGGGAAGTTTGGCTAGACATCTAGACAGTAGTCATGGAGAACCCAAGGACTAGCTGGCCTGTCAGAGACAGGGGACAGGAAGAAACAAAGAACAGGGCCTTGGTATGACTGTGGCACAAGAGGAAGCCAACTATGAAGGCAATGACCTGTTCTATGAGCCAACAATCTCCCAGGGTCCAGTGTGTTTAAAATGAGTCTGTTAATTACAACCAAAAGCAGACCTGTGGCATAGAAGAGGACGACAGTGCTCTGGAGACCCTAAATCTGGAGTGGGACACTGAAGAGATTGGTTCAGTCCTGCAAAAGGTCACTGTATCAATAAGTGCTTTTGTTGCTGAAACAAAATAACTGACATAAACAGTTTCAAAGAGAGGTTTATTTTGGTTCATTGTTTCAGAAAGTTCAGTCCATGGTCAGCTGGCTCCAAGGGAAACACTGTCATGGCTGAAGGAGATGGTGGAAGAAAGCTGCTTATCTTACAGAGGCCAGGGAGCAAAAAGCAAGGGAAAAATTAGAGGAAGGAAGGGAGCAAGATGGAGATGGAGAGAGCAGAAAGGAGAGAGACAGAGAGACAGAGACAGAGACAGAGAGGGAGATCCAGGACAAGAATATACTATTCTAGGATTCGCCTTGCTCAACCAGGTACCATCTCCTAACAGCATATTCAGCTATGACCTCATCATTGGATGAGTCTAGTGATGAATTCAGGGGCTCCATGATTCTGACACCCGCTTCTGAATGTATGAGGATTTTAAAATCCAAACTAGTTACACTAGCTCTTGTCAGCTGAATAAGTCGGTGGGAAAAAATAGGCAACAGGTGAGAGATAGATTGACCCACAGAGCCAATCCCATAGCCACTGCTCCACCTAGCCCTGGATTTTCTAGGGATACAGGAGAGACTACAATCCAGTCTTCCCGGAACCTTCCTTCAGGCTCGGTCTGCCTTTCCCTTGCCTGGCCCCGAGTAACATGTGAACTCAGGCAGCGGCCTGTTTGTTCCCTGCCCAGGAGCACATGGCAATGCCTTGGGCTTCCCAGCCTCATGTAGCATCCAACACCTTTACCAGTTGTACTGGTTTCTGCTGATGCTGCTGAACATGCCCTGGAAGACATACACGTGGCCTATCATGGCCATCTGCTGTCCATATGGTCCCACCTGGGCTGTGCACACACAGTACATGGGTATTAAAAAAGTTTATTATGGTGCTGGTGTCCCCAGGCAGGAAACCAAACCCCCTTTAGAAAGTGAACGCAGCATTTTGTTTGGCCCAGCATGTAAGACATTAGAGGGCATTACCTCCTTCATCTTCATGCAAACCTGAGGAAAGGGTCTGATCCGTCCATGTCTCTCAGCCGTACACCTGGGGTTGAGGTGAGGGCCAAGCTCTCACCCTTCGGGAGCCAGCTCAGCATGGCCTTCTCCACAGCCTCTCTCACTACCTCCTGCTCTGTGGCAAATCCCTATCCTCCATTGGTGAGGAGTGCCACCTTCACACACACCAATCGATCGACCTGCGTTCCTAATGCCCAGTGCAATTTGTGCCTCACAAAGGGGAGTCACACTGTCTCTGAAGGAAAAGTGACACTGTGGGCTGAGGGAGCTGCAGGGAAAAGGTGTTAGTGTTTGGGCTCAGGGGCCACATAACAGTGGAAAATGAGTCCATTTTAGCTATGAGGCAGAGTGTCCAGAAGTGTTAAAGTCATATTTGAAAACACTGTCCAGAAACAATCTATACAGACAAAAGAGAGAGAGAGAGAAAGGGTCTTCAAAGCAGAGCTTAGCCCAACTCTGTTGAGAAAGACAAGCTGAGATTTTCTCTTTTATATGTTTTCTGATATTTGACAGTAAGTTCAGGCCCAGTGGCTATCCTCACAAAGCTCAGGTATAGCCATATTTCCCTCAAAGCCACAAGTGGTGGTGACAGGAAGTATGCTATCAACCTGCTGCCTTTCCAGCTTCTCCTGGGGCCTGGCTGTCCTCATCTCAGTGGGTAACAGAGAGAGATGTAAGTGACCTAAGCCAGGTGACATACGCAGGGTGGTCACCACATTCTCTTCCATAAGGTGGCTACTGCAATGAAGAATTCACTACACCCTGTCTTCTGACCTCAGCATTCAGAGCTCCAGGGTGATTCCCAGCTGCAGAGTGTACCAAGGCCACTCGGTCAGCCTTTGGCAGCTGTCGAGGGCACAGAGAATGGGACCTCCCTGGGCAATGTGCACCTGGGCCAGTCCTGACCCCATGTCCTCCACAGACCTGAACCCACCGGCTGCTTGCTCTGCTCAGCAGCTCCAGATGAAGTGGGGGCTCCTCCTTTTGGAAGTGATGCCCCCGCCCCTCTGAAATGGCGATGGAGGCCAGAGAGAATCTTGATTCTGTACTTGATTATGCTCAGAGGTTCATGACAGAATGGTCAGGGGCAGATGGTGTGGGAGCCAGAGTGTAGAAACATCCTATGTGGTTGGGTTAAAGCTGAATTGAAAAATTCCACCTTCTCAGTAATTTTGCTTCTCAAAGGTATCTGATGATACTATCTTGGTTATTCTTTCATTGCTGAGACAAAATACATGCCACCCACATGTTAAAGGAGGAAAGGTATATCTCAGCTCATAGTTTGTAGAGGTTTCAATCCATAGCTGGGAGACCTTCTGGGAGGGCAGCATGGCAGAGGGGCACGGCAGTGAAGAAACAGTCCATGGCAAGGAGGCAGGAAGCAGCAAGCGTCCCTTCCCCTTGTATCCCATCCAGGCTATAAGCCTTTTGAATGGTACCACCCACACCCAGAATGGAGCCACTATGTGTCCCTAGAACTCTGCTAAACCAATCAGTGAGCTATAATCCATATTCACATCCTGGATTCAGCCAGTCACAGAAAGCCCTCCCTGTTAGAGCACAAGGCTTTGGGGAGTATTTAGGGACAAGCTGTAATAGATACCTTCTAAGACTTACTTTCTTATTTCTTCTTATGGGTCTCAACTGTCCTAATGTGACGATTATTAATTAAATCTTGAATGCTGTTTCCCACCCAAGTGCACCAGCACCTGCCCTAACACTGTGCTCCTTCTGATACAGCAGAGGATGCTTTAGCACAGATCGTGCTCTGGATCTGGACTCACAATCCGCCCCCGCGCACTCATCTAGGATCCAGCCTTCTCTGCGTGGTCTGCTATAAACTGGCCCCTCCCTCTCTGTGGTTCTTCCTTCCACATAGCACCGGCACCTTCCTACAGTGGCCTTTCTTTCCATTTTTGAAACATTTTCTTTCCGTTTCCTGGCTTTCATATCCTCAGGCATGACCCACCCCCTACAAAGCTGGCAGATGCCTCCAACCCAAGCAAGTCTTTTATGCCTTCCCTGAGGCCCTGGTGTCTGATCCCATCTCTAGTTCGTCCAAACTCACTCTCCTACCAGATGCTGTGATTGCAGAGCTACATGTAAAAATTTAGAGCCTGGAGCAAACATTTCAGAATCATTCCTCCTCTTCTTTGTGTTAATTACCAAATTAATCACTCTTCAGAGAGAGGGCTTCTTTTCCCTGGTGCTCCTCCTACAGGCCCACAGCAAAGCTTTCTGAGGATGCTGGCTCTTCTCTGAGCAGATGCCAATGAGCCAAATCCGGGCTGCCCTTTGGCGCCCAGAGAGCACTTCTGTGGTCTCCTGTGTCTTCGATGGGTCCCAATTTTTGTGAGATTTGATTCCCTGTGCTTATCCCCCCGAGGTCTCCCCCGCTCACTTACTCAGGCCCCATCACCATCCTTTATATTTTCCAAAACAATTTTCAATTACATAATACATGTAAAACTTACCATTGTAACCATTTAAAGTAGCACAAGTTGGTGGCATGTTGTTCTGGCATCACCGTGACCGTTTCCTAACTTTTCTGGTTCCCTAGCTCCTTACTCTGCAACAACTGAATGACTTCTGTCCTCTCCCTGTCCAGCCCATGGCAGTCACCTAGTTTCTCCTCAGTCAGCCTGACCACTCACTCTGTTTGTGTCTACATAAGTAGAAACTCACAGCATTGGTCCTGTGGGGTTATTTCTGTCGGCATGATGTTCTGAAGGTTCATCCATGTTATCATGTCAGAATTTCTTTCTTTCTTTTTTTTTTTTGAGACAGAATCTCGCTTTGTGGTTCAGGCTGGCCCTGAGCTCACTAGGTAGCCCAGGCAAGCCTCAAATTCAGCAATCCTCCTGCCTCTGCCTCCTGAGAGCTGGGATTACAGGCTTGAGCCACCAAGCCCAGCGTTTGTGGTGTGTGGTACTGATTGCTGGTAAGCGTAGCCACCATGCCCAGTATTGTTAGATGTGATTACCAGGATCGAACCAGGGACCTTGTGTTTGGTAGGCTGGCACTGGAACCACTGAGCTAAATCTCTGGCCCAGAATTTCTTTCTTTTTAAGGCTGAATAATTTTATCGTACATATATGTTACATTTTGTTTATTCATTCATCTGCCAATGAACAACTGTGTTATTTCCACTTCTGTGGCTGTCATGAATGATGCTGCTACTAATAGGAATGTACAAATGCTACTTTGAGGCCCCACCCTTTATTCTCTCAGGTCTACACCCAGAAGTGGAATCGTGCAGCTATACAGTTGATTCTCTGTTTAGTTTTCAAGGGGATTCTCCCTGCTGTTTTCCACAGCAGCTGCACCACCTGAGGTCCGCACTGACAGGGTGCTAAGGTTCCTCCCATCCCTCCCTGTCCTTGCCAGCACTAGTCCCATTCCGACCTCACTGCAGCACAGTGTATCACAAAGCCGTCAGTCACTCAGAGCAGAACAAGGCTGTCTGCACAGGATGAAGCCTTGAAGAATAAAGTTTCTCTGAGGTTTCTCTTAAGAATGAAGGTCTAGCCGGGTGTGGTGGCACACGCCTGTAATCCCAGCACTTGGGAGGCAGAGACAGGAGGATTGCTGAGCTCGAGGCTTGCCTGGACTACATAGTGAGCTCAGAGCCAGCCTGAACTACAAAGTGAGACCCTGTCTCAAAAAAAAAAAAAAAAAAAAAAAAAAAAAAAAAAAAAAAAGAATGAAGGTCTACTACAGCAGAGCTGGGTCAAATCTTCCAACATATGGAGAAGCAAGAATCCAACATATGGAAACATATATCTTAACAAATACTCTTATTAATAAACTCTAAATTCATAAACACAAATTCAGTGACCAAATCCCAATAGCATGACAAATTCATAAGGCAGAATTAACTTTGGGCACCTATAGTTGCAGTCTTTTGCAGAGTGAAAGTGAGATTCTTACAGAATCTGCCCTTTTATGGTTATATTGTTGGATAGTATTTAAGCAATATGATTCCACATTTGGAAATCAGCATCACTGGAGGAGTTGTCCTTAGATAAGAAGACAGTAAACATGTAGGACTGCTAGGCTTAGTTCAGTTTTTCATTGTAGGACAAACCACTTAAGAGATTCCTGCTTTGGAAGGACAGAATTTACTAAATGAGGGAGGAGAAGTCCGTTTCAGAGTTCTTGATGAGATGGAATTAAAACAAGTCCTCATCAGGCCGGACTGTAGTGCCGCCCTCCTCACAGCCATCAGAGTGAAATGCTGGCTGAACGTGGCGTTCAGACACTTTCAAGCAACAGTGAAAAGGATCAGGAAGGAGGTGCTGCCATCAGTGCCATTAAGACATGCTCACTTCTTTCTCCACCCAGGACTATTTGAGTTTTTAGCTACTTCGTTTAACAGGATATAGATTGCCCAGCCCCAGAAGTCTACATCTGTGCAGAAGGGCCTGTGGATTGCAGTCTGCTGTCAACTGAGCCTCGGCCCAGAGGGGGTTCCAGGAAGTGTCCATCCAGACCCTAGGGGAGGACACAACTGCCATAGGTAATTATTCCAGCCAAACTGGGGTTCAGCTAGATCCACTCAGTTTGCCACCAGTGAGTAAGGCTGTGGGGAGAGGGGCAGAACCCTGGCCACCAAGGCCCAATTTATGTTGTACACAGTAGTAGAGGATATTTTGCCAAGGTCTGGAATTTCCATTTGCAGACATGTATGTGCAGCCATCACCGGTCTAGAGCGTTTGCAGAAATGCCTCCACCGTGAGCCCCTACTGGACTTCCCAGGCTCCCAGCAGGGCTAGAGGAGGTGCTGACACCGTCTGACACCCACCACTAGTGCTTTGCAGGTGGATCGATGGGTATCGGCGGCCAGGATACTGAAAGTCTGACCCTTAATTCTGTTCTTTAATAACTTGGCAACAATTCAGCAGCCAATGGGTACTTGCATGCCAGGGGGGCTCATTATTTTTCATTTGTACTTCTGAAAGCTGGGCTGCTCTGAGAATTTCATGGAGGTCCCTACTGTCAGGGATGGCAAATAGGTCAGCATGTTTCCAGTCGCAGGTGCTGGCAGGTAGAATACAGGCTTTGGTTGCAAGAATTTAAGTCCACTATATCTTTGAGTATTAAGAAGGGCTTGCAGGATTCAGTTTTCATTTCTTAAAAAACAACTTCAAAGCCCCTTAATTCTGTGGGTCAAAATACAAGAATGTGACATTTAGGATCTGATGCTTGTTTGAGTCTTTTATAAAATAGCTAGGAAACAACTTTTTGTTTTACCTTTTGTCCAATTCCTATGACTGCAAGTCAGGAAGTTCACTTTTGGATTCATTGGAAGTCACATGTGAGACACCCGTGCACCCCTGGTTTTGGCATGTCTCTCACCCTTTTCCCTTCTGTGGGACACGAGTGCATCACCCCCTTCGGTCTCCACAGAGGCGTTACACCAAACTCCTCTAACTCCCCGGATTTTATCTTGTGGTGCCAGCATGCTGGAACTGCTTGCACTAAAACTGGGTTAGTGGCTTTACATTTCTGAACGCAAAGTTCACAGACACTCAGGAAATGGAATTTCTTTTCCTAGGAGCCAGTAATTGAAAAGGAGGAGCAAAGGGTCTGTACGATGAGCACTGTCCCCTCTTGGACCCCGCCTGAAGAGTCTGAGGGGCAAACTGGTGTGGCTTCCAAGGGCTGATGGTCTTCAGGCTGCGGGCTGACCGCGGCAGGCCTTTGCCCTCTACAAAGTTCACGCTGGTACGCACAGGGCAGGCGGCGCAGTGACGGCAGCGGTAGAGGGATGCTCTTGCCAGGGACACGGCACCCTCCCTCTGGCTAGCAGTGAGCAGGCAGCTTTCAAAAGGTCCTCCTCGCTGCTGCTCCACACCAGAGTACTTGCTGCTCAATTTAACCTTATGTCAGCTCTTCCCCAAAGCCACGCTTTCAGGTTCTCAGGCCAATGACATGGTGAATGTTTAAATTTTAAAAACTATATTAGAGTAAAAGACATATTTACCAATATTCTTCCCCAAATATTCTCCTCATTTCACAAACACTCACCCCATTGTTCTTGTCATTCTGCAAGTAGTTCTGGGAGTCTTTTGTGTCTCTCTGAGGTGTGATAAAAATACGATGAGAACTGCTGCAGTGTCATCTAACAGAGAGGCAGCTGCTCAAAACATAAGGGCGTCTCCCCCCTTGCCTTATTCAGCAGGCTGGGGCACGTCTGGTCTTCCCCAAAGTTGTAATGACCAGGAGTGGTAGACATTTTGGAACAATACAAGATACTGAAGACACATGAAATGATATGTGGCTTTGAAGCAAAGGGGAGTATTTTTTTGGGGGGAGGGATTAACGGCAATGTGCCTTTCACTGTAATCCTTTTTAAAATTTAGACACACGCCATATTTTTCTATCACAGAATTTTACACCAGGATCAAGTTTCCTATTCAAATACTCCACTACTGATGACAGTTACAGGTCTTTCCTTGCTGTTGAGTCATCTCTTTGGCTCTGCAAGCAAGAAGCTATGCTTTCTCCCTCCCGAGACTGACAGGACTGGTGGCATTTCAAAAGGTAATTATGAACAGCCAGTGCAGGGCTGTATTGTTTCCCTCTCTACCGTAACTTGTATTTTTAATGATAAGCCTTCTCCCTGCTACAGAGCAGGATAAAAGCTTCGGGTATGCTAATTAGTTTCAATTGTCACATACTAGAATGGCCTTGATACTTAACTGTTCACACCATGGGGAGAAATATAAAACACCTGGTTAATTATTCTAAAATAAAAATGATTATTTTGATTAGACATATTTTAAGGTGGGGTTTCCATCAGCAGGTCCTTGTAACAAATGAGTGTTTAGTTAAGGTGTCTGTTTTGTAATCAATAGTATTCACGACACGTTAAGTTGCTAAAAACTATAGGATCTGTGGGAACATGAGAGGATTTTTCAACAATTTGGTTAACTGGAAATGCCCACTTGAAGAATTTAAGAAATATTTCAGTGGATCTTCAAATATGCGTTTGAAGAAGAGTTTATCAGAAGTTATAGTCAGTATGGACAGATTTTTGGCATAGACCTTTGCAGACAGACTCAAGAGATTACTCATTTTTTTATTTCTATTTTTTTGCTAGTGTAGACTAAGAATTGCATTTTCAAAATTACCTTCTGTTTATCCATAGGTGTGCCGTAAGAACTGGGAACAGCTTCCTGTTCAGTTAGCCTTTGGTCAGTTTCTGTTTGGTCAGGTTGTTATTTCTTTTTGAGACAGGGTCTCATTATATGGTTCATGCTGTTTCTGAACTCACTACGAAGCTCAGGCTGGCCTCGAACTCACAGCAATCCTCCTGCATCCACCTCATTATTTCTTCTAAATGTCGTGCCTCCACCCCATGTATTGGTCAATGATGGAGAAGCGCTGTTTTGCAGCCAACCATGTAACTGAATGTTGTTAAGCCCCTACTAAAGGCAAGAACGTTTATGGAACATTAAGGTCATCGACTCCTCTGGAGTTCAGGGCTCATTCCTGGATCAAACCTTTCTCACCTGCTGCAGTTCTGTGGGATCCTTCCCCAAGGCTTCTATCCTAATAGTTCTCACCTAGATTGCTCTTCTGCCTCTCTTCACCTTGAACTGGGGTTGACAAACTGCTGTAAATTCTGGAGTGTCCTTGCAGGCTGGGAGTGGCTTTTACTATCTTCATAGGGCAGTACATATAAGAGACAGAATATGACTCCCAAAGCCTAATTACTACATGCCCTGTAAAGAAGTGAGAATAATCCACTTAAAATACAGATTATAACACACTGCTCTCCTGCTTCCATGGCTTCCTTTGACAGAGCAGAATCCATACTGTGTCAGGGTCCCCAGCTCCTTCACGACACGGCTGTGGCAGATCTATGCACACCTACCTCCTACCACGCTACCCTTGATACCTGGCTGCTGGGAGGTGGGCCGGACACACAGGGCAGAGGGACCTCGCTCCCCCTCAGCTTCCTGTGCTCACTTCTCTCTGGTAAGGGTGTGAGGATGACACCTCCCTCAGAGCACTGTTGGAGACAGTGCCCGGTGTCCAGGAACATTCTGAGGATTCGGCAGTGGGAACAATTCCTGAAGGCAGTGCAATCCTCCGTGCACTCCATACCTTCTGTCTTGCAGATTCTGCAGTGACTGCATGCCTCTCTCCCTACGTCCTGTGATGACAGGATCACTGTCCTTGGGAGCCACTGGATCTCCAGGTCCTGGCACAGCCCAGCCCATGGCGACAAAAATGGAGGGCAGGCAGGACCAATCTTCTTGGCCCATATGCTGATTCTCTGCAAAGGGGAAACCCTGTTGCCTCTGGAGGTTCCCTGCCTTCAAAGAAGGTGACTCCAGAGCCAGCCGTGATAACTGTGGCCACTCACGCAGGAGCACTGCTCACAGTGTGAAGCCCCTGTGTGAAATGACTTTTTTGCTTCCCTTGACTCTTGATATGGTGTCCACTTCAGGTTGAGAGCTAAGGACCTTGGTGCCCCCCATCTCTCCTGGACTGTCATGATCTGGAAGTGCCATCCTATGCTGGATCTCAATCTGTAGTTTATCTTTTCCTGATTTTTTCAAATTCCTTTTATTTTACTCTATGTATTGTTTTGTAAGTAATATCAGTAAGATGCTAACTTTTTAAAAAAGAAAACATTGGTAAATGATTTAACCTGAGGTGCTATTTGCCAGGCTGCAGAATGGGGTCTCACACCCTGACTCCCAAGGGCGCTGTCAGGGATAAATGGGACGATGAGAAGCGCAGGACACTGTCTGGCACAGAGCAGCTACTGGTCAAAGTCGTTACTCTCTACTCTACATCAGCCTGCCCCTTTCAGAGGGGAGCTAAATGCCATTTACTACAGATCAAGATCCTAAGTAATCTGAAATAAACTCACACTCACATTGCTGACAGGTCACAAAAGGCTACATTTACTTGACAACACCATTGCTTATGTGGACTTCTTTTAAACATTTATTAAAAAAGCAAAATGTATGTTCATCTCAAATATAACAGTTAGAAATGGTAAAGCAATACAAACGACTCGTTACTAGCAGCATCCGGTTAGACTCTCCCTCCCTGTCTCGCGATGGTGCTGGGCGAGTGCCGTCAACTCCGGCTCTTTCCCTCCCTCCCCCCATCCTTGTAGTGCAGGTAAAACCAGATCTTATAAAATTAACAATTTAAGGTTAAATAAGCTTAAATAAAGGTGTTAAATACAATACACTTCATGAGAGCTTCTGTACAAAGATAAACAAGTCTGGCTTTGTGCGTGCGATACCGCGGGCTCGCAGCACCCCGGAGTTCCAGCAGGGAAGCAGATGGAATTCAGCAGAGCAACTATACAAAAAGGAACCGGGAGTTGGGGTGACCACTGACGACTCACTGAGCCATGTACAAGGCATATGCATCTTTAAAAAAAATCAAAACACTGTTAATATTCAGGCACCATTTGTTCCTGCAAATAAATAAAGTCTCTAAAGAACTGCATTTGATCTAGCGTTAAACACATCAGTGCTTCCCCCAGCACAGCTTTTCCAGCTATTCGCTATGCCTCCCTTCTTATTGCTATAATAATGTGGCTGTGGAAATAAAACTACTGTACATCCAAAAAAATAGAGCACCTTTAACATTAAAGTATATGTCTGATTATTTGTCTCCATGTTTATTTTACAATACTAAAGCCCAGCTTCGGTACATCGCTTCGGCACCTCTGCAGGTCACCTGAATCGGCAAGTGACATTCACACTCTTTCCCGGAGCGGAGCGGGCTGAGCCAGGTGCCGCTCCAGCAGGTTCCCACCCGCCCACCCGCCAGCCAGGTCTACATTCACTTTCACCCAGGAGTGACAGTCCTCTTCCCCCACGCTGCTCTGTGCGCTCCTGTCCTGCTGGGGCAATGGTCTGACAAAGAATGGAATAGCAAAAACATCTACGGGTGTGGACAGCACGCGGGAAGATGGACCCCCACGGGGAAGGGAGCAGGTGGTCCCCACAGTCCCCGAGGAGGTGCGGAGCGGTGAGGGGCTAAGACTTCTTGTCCACGGTGTTGAAGAACCACTCTGTGAACCTGCGCAGCTGGGCCGCGGCCGTCTGCGACTCCTCCTGCAGCCGCCGGTTGTCCTGCCGCAGATGCTGCACCTCCGCCTGCAGGACGGCCTTGTCCTGCTTCTCCTGCAATTGGCAGAAGGAACATGAGTCATGCGTGCCTGGCCTGCTTAGCCACTGCTGGGGTGACTGGGCCACTCACTATTACTACGCTTACGGACCTTCTGAGAGGGGACCTGGCTGCTCCCAAGTCCTGCCAAGGACACAGACAGGTGGACAGGCCCGTAGCCCCTCAGGAACATGGACAGCTGCTCTCCAGGAAGTTAGTAAGCCGTGTACAACGCTTTGAACGCTTACAGTGCTCTTGCCACCTTCCAAAGTTGTTTTGAAAGTTTTCTTTTCTGAGTGTCTTTATGAAGTGTGATAAAAAATGTGGTGACTCCTGCTGCGGAGCACCATCCAACGGAAAGGCGGCTCATGGCGACGCCCCGGGGCACCCTCGGCCCCCTTATTCCCTTGACGTGGAGCCGTGCAACCTCTGGCTCTTCCTCAGAGTCAAAGTGCCCATGGAAGGTGAAAGGCCTGAACTGATTCAAGACACTGAAGCAGCCACGACAGCCCGACTAAAGCCTCTGAAGGGGCACTTCCAGAACCACTTCAGAAAGTGGCAAAATGATGGGATAAGTACATCTGAAGGGAAGGGGAGTATTTTTGAGACAATGTGTCTTTTATTGTAATAAAATTTTAAACATTTAGGTGCATAAATTTAACTGTGGTTTTTGATCACAGATTGTACACCACCCTCTACTCAGATGGGGGAAGACAGCAGTCCGAAGTAGGGTGAAGCTCCCTGACCCATGTGTTCTTCTCTGGATGTCAGTGGGGTTACCATGAGGCCAGCACTCAGGGTCTGCCCATGGCCTCCACCTGTACTGCCCTTCCACGGTGCAAAACCACATGAGAATAACAGAGCCCCTCAGAACAACCCCACCTGAGATTTGCAATGTGCAGCAGTGAGCCCCAGCTCTCCACCTCCACCTTTCCCCCCATGCTTGGGCCCTGGCCCTGCCCCGGTGATGTCTGACTAGAGGGTTAGATGGCAGCCAGACTCAGTGATCTCAGGTCCTGAGAACCTGCCCTCCTCATGGCTGCATCCTCGGTGCCCAGTTCCTCTAAATCCTGACAGAAAACTCCTGAGCCTGCTCACCTTTCTTCACTGCAGACCTGTAATCCACTCAGACGTCCTGACTCTTCAGCCCTCAGTGTCACCATGATAGTTACTCCAGCCTTCCTAACCCCCATCCACCTGGCAAACCTCACAGCTCACTGTCTCAGATGACAAACCTCTTCCTAACATGGCTTCAAGCTCCTATGTCCTGACACACTGCCACCTCCTGTCTTTCCAATGCCATCTAACCCACTAGTCCTACTTTTATCTTCCACATCTGCTTCCTGCAGTGATACTATTTCTGAGTTCCCCAGTTTAATACCTCTCTGGGCTCTTCTTTCTGTCTTGATTTCCTGACTAGCCCTAATACTGGATAAACCCAGCTCTCCTACTGTCCCACACCTGCAGCTAGAGCTGAGGTGACCAGCCACTCCAACTTGCCTGGGTCTGTGCTGATTCTACTTCTTGAAGTTCCATATCTTGAAAGATTTTTCCACCCTAGTCACACTGGGACAATTTGTCACCCAAGGTAGAGGAAAGCACACCAGACACTACTCGAACTCAGATGACAGTTAAAATTTGTCTTTTGTCTTCCTGGGCAATTCTACCAGATACACCTGACAGTCTGCTTCCAACCTGAGAACTCATCCTCAGAGCTCTCAGACGCCTTCCCACTGCCCACGGTCAGTTCATGACTGAAAAGAAAAAGCCAACAAGAGCATTTCACTAACCTACTCCTATGTACCGCGAGTGTGAGTACACAAGCGCCTGTGGGTGCACACAAACACTTTGCTCTGACGATACTAAACACCGAGCCACCCAGCCAAGGCCTTGTCCTCTTGTGCTCTAGAGCAGGACATGACCCCTCAGCATTCCCTTCACACACCGTCAGCCCCACCAGTCGCCACAGCTGTAATCTTCCTTCTTGCAAACCATCACGCCACCAAAGTAAGTCTCCCAAGACGCTCTCCATTTCCTTTCCTGGGATGGCAAAGCGGTCAGTGACAGGGCACAAAGATCCATTCTAGAGCAGTATTAGGGTGAAGGCTGATTTTGTGAGTGTTGGAAACTGACGGGGATAGACCAGGCATTCTGGCGGCAATTCAGGCTTCTGAGGTTGGCCTGCCAAATGATCGGGGCAACTGTCAACTTGGGGAACTGAAAATTGCCAGCCTGCTATACCCTGTCTCAACCTAAATCCTGTCATACAGAGCTACACCTGCAGAACCCCCGTGTCCCAAGGTGAGAGATACCAGGTACAGGTGAGAAGAGGATTCTCCTTTCTGTTCATTGTTGGGTTTTGCCCGGGTCAGTTATCTTCCCTGGGCTGCCTCAATTTGTAACAGTCAGAAGGGCTGATGGTGCATGAGAAAGAGCTCTGATTGTGTCTTTACCTTGCGAAGGTCGGTCTGCAGTTGTCGGAGGATCAGCTCCAGCTGGTTGACTTTCCCAGTCAGTGTGGATGGAGAGCGCTCCCTAGCAAACAAGGTGGAATCAGACGTGCACAGCTCAGTGCTAAGGAGGATGTGAAATTCATGATCATTCAATTCGCAGAGATTCTGGAATTGGGAAGGAGTGGTGCTCGTGGGGGACGTATGTCATGAATATATGTGCGCACATGGAGGGGAGGCCAGTCAAGGACTAGGTTCTAGGGAATCATTCCTGGTGCTACCACACTCACCAGCACAGACGCTGCCTCGAGGCCCCACTCACTCTGTTCTGAGTCACTGTGGCTCACCATGTGGCCATGGGGTCACCTGCCTTGGCAGGCAGGCCAGTGGGGTGGTTATGTAACCCAGTGCTACCTCCCCAGCAGGGGGGGATGCTGAGTCAGTCCCACTTGGTTCCTTCTCTGGCTCCTCAGGACTCGGGGAGCCACAGTGGAGCGTGGTCTCCTGTCTGGCCTGGGACTAGCTGAATCCTGGTCATCTACTAGCCCTGGACAGTGGGAAGGCAGGGGCCACATACCCAGTCACGTCCATGAACTCTTTGCCACTGCCTGGATCTACACACAAGGGCAGCTCCGGGGTCCCTTCCAAGTCCTGCCTGTGCTGTAGATCCGTCAGGGTGCAGAAGGACGCCACCCTCTGGTCTGGGGATGGGGCATGGAAAGAAGGGTTAGTAACAGCCCTGGGGAACATTTTTCTGTGGAGAGGAATTCAGTAGCTAAATGAAATGTTTCCCCTCCACATCAGTTATTTCCCTGTTTTAAAATAAAACAAAGAAAAGAAACTCAAGCAAGCTGCCGACAAGAAGAAAGCACGAAGACTGGCTGTTCTGCTGGACTGTACGGCACACGCACATCACAGCCTGGTGATTAGCTGGCAGATCTGCATTTGCCAGAGCCAATCTGCTTTCTTCCCACATCTCAGAAAATGCCAAAGCTGCCGAGATGGGGCATGAGTGACGGATTTAATGACTCGGCTGACTGACAGAACCAGGGAGGCGGACCTGTCCACAAGCTCCCGCAAACCCAGAGTGCCTTCCCGAGACAGCACGGCCAGGACCCACATCCTCCGAGACCCCCAGCCCTCAGCGCATGAACCACCATGCAACGTGCAGACACACGCAGTGCACTGAACAGGCTATGGCATCAGCCCGGGGCAGCCTGGACAATCACCTAGATAGGACGCGTGGTGACAGAGCAGCCCGAGTTCCTCATCTGAGTCAAGACCTGAAATAAGATTTAGATTCTCCTGTGAACGTGAACGTGAACATTTCTCTGTGCTCACAAGGTCAGGGCCCCTCACAGGCTCATGTAGGCAGGTCACATGAAGTAGAGCACGCATGCATGTGTATGTGTGTGCTCATATGTGTGCAAAAGAAAGACAGGGTAAGCCTCAAGCATCACTGTGATGTGAGGCCAAACGGCGTAGTGAGATCACGCTTCCTATTTTACCTGTCCTGACTAGAAGCAGGGGTGCTGCACACAACAAAAACCCTTGCTGTGCCTTGCCGTACAGATATACACATACACAATGCTGCAGGGATCACGGAGAAGCCTCATCTCTCCACCCTGTGAAAGCGGGCTCAGGAATCCACCTCAGGACCAGCGCCTGCCTTGGTGACCACCCGGTCTCTGAGCTCATACCTGCGTGTACACTGGGAGCTCAGGCAATGGGCTTCTGCCAGTGCTGCAGCGGCTCCTCTCACACGGTTTGATTAATGGGGGAGAAACTGCACTCGGGTCTGTGTCAGGTGCTCTGCTGTTAATTTATCCTGCTCTGTCTCCCTCTGGCTGCTAGATGAGCCTCCTAATGAGGCTACCTGCTTGTTTGGTTTATGGAGGGTCACGTACTCGTGGCTAATTAGAAAGGATGGTGATGCTGAGGCTGTCAGGTGCACATGGAGAAAAGCAGGGCGCGGGCCTCCAGCACAGCGCTGAAGGCACACTTGCCCTTAAAGAGGCCACGGCCCTCTGGGAGTCATGCTCGGCCCACCCAGCAACCCATCAGAGGACGTTCTCCAGCCTTCCAGCCCTTGTCCTGACACCCACCACAGGGGACCGCATGCACCCTTCCTTTAGCTTTTTGGGAAGGTTCACAGTGGAATCTTCTACGAGACGATAAGTATACTATACATAGTCTCAAGAGACAACTGTATTACAATTTGGTACCAAATGGCAGGGTTTTGCGTGTGGCAAAACAATTTGTAACTCAATTCTGCACAGCATAGCTCCAGTCTACGCCAGAGGCTGGTGAAGCGGCCTCAGTGGCTGCAGCATCTTAACATAAACCCATTCTTTGAGGCCCCCAAGGAAGGCATATATTGGACTTAAGGAAAAAAAAGGGCCACATTTCTGTTCCAGCATGAACCTACTAATAAGGGAATGTCAAAAGGTGGATAAAGAATGAATTTTCTCACTTTTGAATGAGTTCGGCTGACTCACCCTCACAATCACTTCACTGTGTTCCTCCTCACGTCCATACTTGGATGGAAAGACCTCAGTCTGCTGTCTCTCTCTACCTGAACTGATACACTATCCATATGTATGGCCCATCTGTGCCTTGCAGCCAAGCTGCTCAGTGTTCCTCAGGGAGAAACAAGGTCCTCCTGGGCAGGTAGCCAGAAGCCAGAGAAGGGCTGCAGCCACCGGCTGAGGGAGCACTCAGGAGCTGACGGCTCGAGCGGATGGAGTGCCCACAGAGGCTACTTGACTGAACAGACATGGAACTGCTTTGTAATAAAGCTAATCCTCATGACAGTTTCCAGTGGAAGCTTTTGTTTCTACAGCTTATTTCTGTGATGAAAATTCAGTAGTCAAGTGACTGTTGACCTGCAACCACACAATACAAACACCACCTGAAGCTAGAAAGTCTGAATTCCATAGGGAGCCTACCTCAGACCCAGCACAGGCACCTGGAGTGTGCTGCCTGTTTGTTCCTGTCCCTCCAATTTCCAGTCCCTTTAAGTATGTCTGCCCAACGAGGGACATGAGCCATTCTTAAGGCTTCCATAAGAAATGAGCCACTCCTTTAAATAATCTTCAACCTTATTTCATTGTCATTTTTAAATTTGGAAAGCACTTAACACTAAATAAGAGGACAGAGAGTCTCTGAGCCATTGTGTGTCACTTAGGGCTAGGATGGCAACATAGCAGACTGTCAACCTCTCCCACAAACATGCTGGCTCCCTGCAGTGCTGCGCACATGGGCCCAGCTTACAAGGTGGGGTGGGTATTCTGATCAGCTGTCAAAGCTGCCCAGGGTGAGGGACAGGACAGAGCACGTGCCAGGGAGTCAGAGTGGGGTATACAGAGTTAATTGACATCCGCAAAGCTGTTTTAATATAGCTTTGCTAAAACCACAAACTAAAAGCAGGCTAGGGTTTTATGGCCACATGTAAGAAATTACAGG
This sequence comes from Thryonomys swinderianus, assembly GCA_004025085.1. Taxonomy (NCBI): domain Eukaryota; kingdom Metazoa; phylum Chordata; class Mammalia; order Rodentia; family Thryonomyidae; genus Thryonomys; species Thryonomys swinderianus. Next base: position 28,173 of record PVIC010001024.1, read on the forward strand.
TTCTGGTTCCGACACCTGTGCTTATTGAGTTGCCAGAAGCTCACTTACCACAGAGAAAGACTAAAGAAGTTGCACTGAATTTTAACACAAAGTGCCATGGTTCAGGCCAGGGATAGGGAGGCTTTCGGAGTTTTCAGTGCTAACGTAGAGCCTGCTGCAGTACACGTGCCACACGTTTGCCATCCCGGGTGCAGGCTGTCGGCAGCCCACTGGCAAAAGCAGGGTAATGGCATAGATGAGTGAATAAGGGCTCTGAGCTCTTTGCTTTGAGATACACCAGTGCGCTGGCCTGAAACAATCTCAATTTGTTTTTGAGATAATTTAAGTTGATGTACTATATTAAATTTGAGTGCATTTTTCTTCTTTGTGGCAGTCTTTATTTTCACACATTATGTTACCATTAGAAGCTATGCAGTAAGTCACATTTTGTTTATGCCTGTATACACATAAGCACATAAAATATCAATTTAAAAATTTACATCAACTTCAAGCTTTAGAAATAAAGTTATCATAAAAATTTATGTTCATTATTCTGCTTAAGAAATCAAGGGCATATGGAATAAAAAATACGGGCTATTTTTTTGAAACTATGTCCCTGTGCCTGACATGCATTAACTATGTGTGTCTTACAGAAGCGCACACATCAGCTAACCCATACCCTGCACCCTCACTGCTTGTGAGATGGACGGTGATGGGAAAGGGTGCAGATGTAGTGGAGGACAGGCCTTCTCCCACTGGGACACAGGATCCACTTTCCAACTGCCAGTTTGCCATTGTACCTTTTAAGTCTGTTCGCTTTTAAGCACATATGAGAGGTACTTTAAATCCTACTGCTTCTTAAAGAGACCCCCCCCCCTTTTCTGCTTCACTGTTTTGACTCACAAACAGGCATTTTTTAGGTGGTTTTGCTCCTTTAGGACACAGGAGGGAGGGAGGTGCCTGTACCCTGTGCTGCGAGCTAACAGCCAAGCCATCTGAACATGGGGGTAAAAACCCCACTGGACACACCGAGCCTGCTCAGTGTCGGGGCTGAACAACAGTGCAGTGCACTGTACTATACAGCACTGGTTCTTTCCCTCCTGTGATCTCAGGGCTGATGGGGCTGTCCAACAGCGGAAGATGGGATTGTACTGCATTTAAAATTCAAAGTAGGGTTTCTACAGAATGTGTACAGCTTTTGCACCACTGGAAAGGTGGAAAATCTTAGTTAAGTTAGGGACTGCCATATGTAGCAAAGGCCATGCTAAACACCGCAGTGTACAGTGGCTAAATGGTTCTGCTGTATTAAACAGATCAGCAATTTTACTTGAGAGGTCTGATGTGCAGCAGATGGAACAGCTGAACGAATGGAAGTCTGAAAGGGGACTCAGCTTTTCAAAGCTGACCATCATGGCAGGGGAAGCTGGCAACCTAGGCTGGCAGCACCACCACCCACATCACACTCTCTCCCCTGGAATCCAGAGACTTCTCCATTTTTCCAACATCTAGGCTTTTGGGGTAGAATTTGGTTTCCTATTTTATTACCTATTTTTAATAAAACTACACAGTTTCTCTACTTCACATTTTCTTCCTCTTTCCAGTATTTCCTATCAGGCAATTCTCAGGAATCAATTCCTGGTCACAGGTTAGATGTATTTTTCCCACTCCGACTACATACTGTCATAGTGCTTGAACAAGAAGACGGATCACTGTATAATCTGTATAATGACACCAGCTGTGAGCGTTCTTCGCTTCCCAGACTGCTGCACCCTTTGTCCTATTCAAAAGGTGTGAGGGGGTAGCTCATTATCATTTAAATTTACATGTCTGGCTGGACGTTGTTCCACACTATTTACTGAGCTTTCTTTTTGTAGATAGCATCCATATGCCTCATTTGCTTGCTATGGAGTTGGTAAATTCCTTTCCTATTTAACTCTTAAATACATTCCACTTTCTGGATGTGATCTTTATTTTTCCTCAAAAGGACTTAATGTATGTTTAAATCATTATTAGGCAGTTTTAATTATTATTGATTTATAATACATTTGTTTGTCGACTATTGTTCATCTACTTACTGAATGGATGCAATTAAGTTCTTCAACATATCTTTAGATAGCTGAACTGAAATTGTACTAGTCTACAAATTAATTTTTTAAAAAGATAACTTTTTTCTTTAAAGCTTTCTATCCTTACTTACATGAAGTTTTTCTCAGGAACTGAGTTTTCTTGGGTTTCTCTCACTCTAATAACTGCTTCCATCCCAAACAACACACATACTATCTCCCTGGCTTAAGGAATCCTCATGGCCATCACAGGGAAAATTGTTGTTCCTTGGAGAGGTGCAGCCTGGGTCAGACCCTGACACCTGGCTGACCCTAAGGTCTGCACAGGCCTGAAGAATGAGGCAGGTATAGTGCCCTGGGTTTTCCAGGCCAGGCTGTGGCCTTTGCTCCCGACTTCTCCTGCACATTCAACACAGTCACCCTGCTGGGGTGGGGTCCAGCCCTGGCCTCTGTCGGTGCCAGTGGCCAGGAAGTCCTGGAGCAGAACCCATCACTGTGAAGTACCCTAAAAGAATGCAGCAACAAAAGACAGAAAGTCCTAAAAGTCATGGTGCCAGATCCTGGTTTACATCCTCAAACAGGCAAGGGACCAAGGCACAAGCTGAAGCAGTGTCTTCCTGTCTACATGGGCTTTGGTCAGCTGGCTTCTGGCAAAATGTGCTAAGCTGCAAACAGTCATTGTATTGATGGTGATAAGAAACAGCAATGGTAGCAACGATGACCTTGGGGGTAGTGAGACCCTCGTGGGACAAGCAGATCATAGCAGAGTCTGGATTGTGAACTTGGTGGTTTCAACCTCCCAAGGCCCCTCTCACTTGGAGGAAAGACAGCGTCCTATATCACCACCTCTACCTGGCAGATGAGAACAGGCAGAAAGAAGACACGGCTGGTCCTATACCAGGGGCAGCTGGTATCTGCCTATTATTCAAGTGTCAGGACACACTAAATGGCCGAGGTCTCCCTTGATGCTTCCCAGAGCCCAGGCATCCCCTTGTGTTCATCCTCAAAGAGAGGTAAAGCAGCCAACCTACAGAACAGATCCAGCCCCAAGTCACGGCACAGGCCGGCAGACAGCGTCCTAGAGACTGAGGGCTGGAGAGTCGTTACCTTCAAATGCCCGAGCGGCATCCACCAGGTGGGACCAGTCCAGGCCCATGGCCGTGTCTGGGAGGGGCATCAGGCCAGGGTCTGCGCACTTGGACTTGTCTGATAAGGACCCATCGGAGAACCAGAACTCATCTAAACAGAAACAGAACAGAGCATCAGTCAGCCACCCCAGGGTTATCGCCTTCCCCACACAGGTGGCCAATCACAGCATGGCCACTATTGTCCCTTCCACAGTCACGGCTGGATACCGCATCCCAGAGTCAGTCACAAGATCACACCACCATCACCCCCACCCAGTAGCAGCATAGGTACCACTGTCCCCACAGTGTCTATTAATCACAGGGCAAACACCACTGTCCCCTCCCCGTGCCAACTATTCAGTCACAGCAGAAACACAACCATCCCCACAGAGCCAGTCAACCACACTGCGGGCACTGCCAGCCTTCAGTCAGTCACAGCACAGGGACCGCTGTCCTGCACAGTCAGCCAGTCAGTGAACAGGTAACATGGTTCCTGCTCATGGCCCATCACAGCGCGGGAGCTGCTTTCTTCACACAGTGAATGAGTCAGTCAAGGCACAGGTACCACTGTCCCTCCAGAGTTAGGCACAGCGACGTCAGCATCCAGTCAGTCAGTCAGTGACTGTACCATCCCTGCTGCTGTCGTAGAGAATCAGGTAGACTGGAGACAGGTACTACTGTCCCCTCCGTCCCCTCCCAAAGTGGCCACAAACACCTTTTATAAGACATCTACTACTTCCCGGGACAACAGGACACAGCTGCAGTCACTCCGTGCCAACTCACAGTTGGCGCCTCCTCAGTCAGACTCAGCGAGGGGAACAGGGTTCCTTCAGGGGACTCAGGACAGTGCTGCAGGGTCTACACTTTTCCAGAAGATTCAAAAGCTTCAGTGAGGAACAAAAGGGTCTGAGCCCAGTGACACAAATTCCAAATGTCTTGAAAGCCATTTTATCACAAAAATGCAGTGGGACTAACTTCGTTTTCATTAACAGAACAGAAGGAAAGAAGATGATTTATACACTACACACAAAGATAGCAGTCAGGCTGCTGCTTCTGACTGAACAGGATGTCACCTCGATGTCTCGTGCGCAGCTGGATGGTTTCCTTTGGCATGAACGTAAGTCTCTCCCTTTTGCTTTCTTTAAACTTTTTTGTTCAGTTTTTTTTAAGCTCCCATCATGGGCTTTCATATGCTCCAATCATTTGTAATGAGAGCTGTGAAGAACTCAGTCAGCATCCAAGAGTAAGTTGTGAAAGGACCTGTGATGTCTTTAACGTGCCTTCTCCGAGCCCGACTCAACTATTGGGTGCAGCTGCTTGGAGAGACACCAGACTAATGAGACCAATCAAAACCATGACCTCCCGGCTGCCTGAGCCTGCAATTAAACTCAGTCAAGGACGTAATTAACCAAATGCACCTGTAATTTTCATTCATGCATTCTTCTGGGAACCTGTGGAATCCTGGCATCTGGACTGAGACACAGCATTTATAAGTTTGGCCTTTGAGGACACTGACAGTATTTCCACCCTCTTGACAAATGCAGTTTTAGCGGGATTCTCCCCAAGGCAGCGAAACCAATCTAACAAAGCTATTTTTAAGCTGTGTTTAGATTCCCAGCCTCTATTTTGAGAGGGCCTAGAAGCAGTATTTTGCCAGTCTCTCCACTTTAGAAATAATGCTGAATCACCTACGTCCAACAGGAGTGTGCTAGGTCCTCGGCAGAGTTGAAGGAGGAGGTGGGTGGCAGAACTTCCACACTGTGGGGCCCCTTTCTCGAGGGCTTTTCTAGACAGGACAGAGGCACAGGTCAGCCTAGGCCTAGCCATGAGGAGGAGAGGCAGTGTGGCCTAGCTCTCTGAGGCCTCACCACGAATTTAAGGTCCATTCTCAAGCTGTAGTGGTTCGGAAACCTAGGGACCTTTGGGGGAAAATCACTTCTTTGTCTCTCTGCTATAGTGTCTACTGCTTTGCTCAAGCAAGATTCCTGCACCAAGCACAGAGAAATTCTGCAGCAAGGTGGTAATTGCTCTTGGTGCGAACTTCCAGGGCAATTGCCTAGGTCTTGTCACGTGACAGCAACTGTACTGTTTCCAGGGTGTGTGGTTCTATGCAGCAGTTATTTCCTTCTAATCTAGCTCCCCACACCTGGAGTTTCCTCAGAAGCACACGCCTCTTCTGGCCAGTTCACAGAAGAAAACCTGCATCTGGCTGGATCATGCACTAGCTTGCTCCATCCAGGCAAACGAGGACTGTTTAAAGGCATGTTTGAGGCCCCGCCAGAGGGAGCGTGGTGACGTCGGGTTAACATCAGGCTGCTTGGAGCCTTCCTGACTAGAAACCTCAGCCAGTGTCACCTGTGCAACTTTGTCCTTATATAAGATGACACACTCCAGTGAGCAGAGAACAAGAACTAGTGCCTCTTTATACCTGGAAAACTTCCTGGAGCTCCAGGTGGGGATCACAGAGCAGGTAGGACAGGGCACTTCTCCACAGCACCTCTGAGGTACGCTGAGGCAGACGTCTGCCTGCTCCACCCAGAGAGGACGATACCACTTCTCTGCCCTGTCACTGCCACATAACCTGTGACTCTCCTTTGGGCCTATGAAGAGGTTCAGGGTGCTGGAACAGCTGGTGTCGGGACTCTGCTGTGTGGCAACCTGGTTTTTTCAGCCCACAACACTGATATTGTGGCTGTTTGTTCACTGTCAACCTGAAGTAACAGTCACCATCTTCACTGAGCCTGACTTTACTGAGAAGCCTTCCTGACAGTGTTTTCACTGGTCAGATATCAGTGGTCTCACAGCACTCTCAAGCAGCCAGTGAACAGCCATCTTGGGCAAGAACATGAGGACAGAGTGGGGGTTCCTTGTCAAACACCACGCTGCCTCCGATGGTCCTTCACACCTTCTGCAAGGTGGTGGCCTTTACTGCCTGCGACTTAACTCTGCCAAGTCTATACCTGGGGTCTGAAGCAACTCACGTAGATACTGTATTATTTGTGAAACACTAGTTTCTATTATTTATCCTTTTTTTTAAGCTTAAAGGGCATGCTATGAGGGGCAATCAGGTCAGAACCCTACGGGAGTGGGGAACACACATAAGCTAATACTGGTTTGGGTTTTGAAAATTAAGAACTCTCATCAGGAGGTTGTCACCACTCCTTGGGCAGTTTGAGCTCCATTCCATAGACAATCAAGAGTTTTCTTTAAACTTGCAAAGCTGCCAGTGTCTGGGGCTGCGCAGAATGGGCTGTGTCCTGCCAGTATCCCAGAGGGCAAAGACACCAGGACTGCTTTTCAGTGCCAGTATCTGGTCCAAATGCCTACTCCCCATTTTATTTTTCCTATTTGGGCCATTAAAGAAATTTTTATCTACTACCAGCCAACAATGTTATCAAAGCCCAAAGCGTGACACAGGAATATCTCATGGTACTTTCAGGTAGGAGAGGAGAAGAGCAAGCACGCATCAGTGGCTTCCGCGGACGCCTGTGTGCATCATGGCATGAAGCACGTCCCTGGTGGTCAGCGAAAGTCTATCTCCCAGCTCAGATGCAGGTCTTAATCTCAAAAGGCTGAGACAGGTTCAAAGCTGGGACTCTTAAGAGCTAAGAAATCTAAAAGAGAAGCCTGTAGCCATGGTGGTGTGATGTGTTTTCACTATGAAGAGATCTCTTGCTGGCTCCCCTCCCACCACGAGCCTCCCTCCGAATCGCAAGCTTGCATAAGGTTCTACGAAACACAAGATCCTGTCCCAGAGGGGCAGATGCTTCTGGGGGCAAGTACCTGTGGGGGCAGGGGTCCAGGAACCAGTGTCCCTACTTGGCAGAAGTTGGAAGGGGAATAGGTATCAATAAAAGTTACTCAAGGCCTCTTCTTGACATCTTGTCAGTCCACACATCAAAGCTAGGACATTATCTAAGTAGTTTCTAAATGATGTAGCTTGGAAGAGACACTGCCAAACAGGAAGGAACTAACTGCTGCTCTTCAGGAAACATGCAGCCATAACAAGTAAGGCAGACACAGCTAGGAAAGTGAATAAATGTGTCTTTTATACTCTGAACATACTGAAAAAAAAAAAAAAAGAGTCTTTCAGTATATGACAAACTGTGGTATCTCCAGACAATGGAATACTATTCAGCATGAAAAAGAAATGATCTACCAAGCCATAAAAAGACACTGAGGATGTCTATAATATTTATTGCTAGTGAAAGAGGCCAGTGTCATGTGCTACATTCCAATTACGTAGCATTATTGAAAAAGCCAGACCATAGGAAAGTACTAGGATCACCAATTGCTAATAGTTGGGGCTGGGAGGAGGACGAGGGACACAGAGGGTTTTCTGGGCAGCAACAGATGCTGCATAATTCTGTAGTGCTGAAGACAAGTCCTTGCTCATGTGCTCAAACCTGTGGAGCATATGACACCCAGAACAAAGCAAGCTGTGGACTTCGGTTGATGATGATGTGTCAGTGCAGGTCCATGGACTGTAACCCATACATTGCTGGTGAGGATTGTGGACAATGAGGAGCCTGTGGCTAAGGGAGAGTGGAAGGAAGACACTAGCAATGTGGGAAATTATAGTACTTCATGCTCAGTTTTGCTATGAACCTAAAACTACTCTAAAAAGTGACACTGATTTTTTTTTTTTTTAAAGTGAAGCTAAACAAAACATGTATATTCCATGGGAAGCAGAGCAAACGGTGGGATTAAGAGTGCACTGACAGGTTCACCATGGGGTACACACTCACACCATGTGTGCTGCAAATGGCATGGGAGCAGAGCTTTAGTGAGTTCTGAGAAAGCTTCCAAAAGGTCCATGCTGGAGTTTCCTAATTACAAAAGGAAGAGATACATGGAGAAGTGGTGGAGAATTAGAATGTAGCTGTCTGCCCTTTTATCTTGTGTCCAGGAGTTGTAAAGGTGTCTTCTGTTTAGGTGAATGGATCCTTTATAACAGATAGGGCATTACATTACATACAGAAATAGGTTAGGAATTGCATGACACAGGCTTCATTTCCAAATATGCTAAACATTATTAGAGCTTTTATTTCATTCAACCTTGGACACCTACATGCATTATGGAAGTTAAAGTTCACTCTAATGATTTCCATGGTGAAATTTAAAGACCTGATAATAAAAAAATTATTCTCTTAAAATTCCTATTCTTTTCTGTAAAGTAAAAATTACTAAATAAATAAATAAATGTAAGAAAAAAAGGACCTTAAAAGCCAACACATTAATGAAAGAACTGACCCCACGTGAAAATCGCCGTGTTTAGAGTGTGGAGGGAAGTCATCAGACTGACACATCCGTGCCTTGTGCATAGGAGTGACAGACACACGAGGCACAAGGGGTGGACCTGAGATCACGAGCAGCTGTCCCTACCTTCCTGACACCCACCCAGCACCTTCCCCATCACCAAGGCTGAACCTTATAAATAGCCAGAGGACAGAAAACACAAACTTCCTCCTTTCTTGTCCAGTGCTCACCTTCTGTGCCAGTTCTCTTTTTAAAGACCAGTCTTATGGACTTTTTCCTTCAAGATAACATGGCTGAGATGAAACAGAAGTCACTGCTTGACTTGATAAACATGTCTAATGTAAATTTTCAACTCCATTCCAAATAGGTAGGACTGTCTAATCAATGTTCACATAATGTCCATTTGGGGGCTTCTATATTTGAAAATTACTTTTAGAAAAGGAAAGAAAAACACACTACTAAATATATATATTTAAAACACAAACTGATCCCACACCATGCTGAGGACACAACCCAAAGAGCCTGTTAGCTCGCCAGGGCTTCAGGATGCTGGCTCTTACTTCGCAGGCTGCCCATGCTGGGTGCAGGGTGGGTCCTCGGAGGCAGTGTGCTGTGGTAGGGTGGGGTGGTGCTGAACAGGATGTCGTTGGGCAGCGCCTGGTCAAGGATGGAGCTACGGGAACTGCCGAAGGATGAGCCCCTGCGGGTGCTGCACACGCTTTCATCAGAGAGGGTGCGGTAGAGCGACCTCCGCGGAGACAGGTTTCCGTAGAAAGAAAACTAGAGTTAAATAAGATGGGGAGGGGGGTGTTAAGAACCTGAAGCCATGGAGGACCCTAAGTTAAGCTACTAGGACAGCTTCTCAGAATTTCCCTGGAAAGCTGAGCCAGGTGCATTGGCCATCATAGCAAATACATCATTTCTCTGGCACATGTATTGGGTTTTAATGCTTTCCTCTTTTGACATTCTGTGAAATATTATCATGAATTAGACATGCACAGCTTTATTAATTTTGAAATGTTAAATGGAACTTCCATAACCTTATAAAGGTATGCGCTCCTGGAAATATATAAGGTTGCTATTTCATGCAATGCTTATTCAAAAATCCCACAGTGCTAGCTTGATTTTAATTGAACATGACTACATTTTAATATTAGGCAATTTCTGTATCAATCAACTGAGTGCAGTGCAGTGGAATCTAATCTAAATAACAAAAGTAATTTTGAACACCTAAGCTTTCTAAGTGACATGAACACGCTCAGGAAAAATGGTTTTAGTCCAGTAAAAGTCAACTGTCCATTTAAAAGTATTACTTATAAGTGTCTGTATTACAACTGCTAGAAACCGATATAGTAATGGATTATAATCAGATTTAAAGGAACATTAAAATTGCTGTATGTTAAATCTTGGATAGAGTAAGGAAAGTCCTGAGTACAGAAATAAGCAAACAAGAGAAGTTAAAGCAAATCTGAAACCCCAGCTACTTCCTTTACATACCAGACAGTACTTCTTTCACACAAACAATAGTAAAAGCTGGAGTGTTCACATCAGACAAATATAGAAATGGCTATTTACATTTGAAAATGTGGCAAGAAGGCTAAAAATACTCCTATTGTATGAGTCTCTTCTATTCTGCCAGCCTCTCTGGCCGTAAGCGGTAACTGCAGTGTGCGTGCTCTGGAGTTACATCTGTACTAGGAAAAGGAGGTGATTTGTCTTAGAAGAACAACATGTCAACAAGTTGTTCCTACTGAAAGGAAAGCTATTTGCACTCTGTGCCATGGTCTGCTTGCAACCCAGCTTACACAGTACCCATCCAGGATCTGGTACAAGTTATAAAAACCACTCAATGTGGTGGCATCTCAGGGGTCCCTGCATATTCACTGGCAAGTGGCTCAGTGTCAGCACAGGGAGCGGATGCAAGTGTGAGCAGGCAGGGCCCGAGAGGCTGCTCTCAGGAACACAGTGTATTTGATGGTGGCACTGTTCTCTGCGGGGCACACGGGAGCACAGGCTCCAGGCACAAGACAGCACTTGGCTTGTACTTCCTTCCACTGGAGCAAGAGCACAGCTGGGCTATGTGTGAGAGGGATTCACTCCAGACTCCTGTGCCAGATGCTTATGTGGCTTCTTATTTCACCAGAGATACTTGCAAGAAAGGGTGACTGAGCTCAGTTACCTTAACTCCTTCTACTACTTTGCATTATTTTTAAAAATGGCTTAAGAAACTCAAATAATAAAGAAGCTACAACACCTAGTAATTTCAGTGCTGTGTGAGGGTGCCACCGAGGAAAGTGGCTCTCAGGAAACCCTGCGTTCCCACAGCTTCCACAATGGCCCAGTCCTCTGGCAGGGCCAGGATGGATGCTGGTCCATTCACAAACAGGAGACGACTGGGGATGACCCCTGTGGGCCCCAGGCTGGGGCGCTGGAACAAAGCCAGGTGGTGTGATTCCAACAGCAGCTCCGTCCAGGCAGCCCTGACTCTGAACACAGTGATTATTACCTCTTCAAGCTCCGTACCGGAGCAAGGATCTGAGGGAGGTGGGGCTAGCTGGCTTTCAGCTCTACCTGAGATAAGGTGCTGCCTCCCAAGGCTTGGTCATGGAGGTGACCTGGAAATGGCCAAATCTGTGCTGACCTGCTCAAATACCAGGGGGGACACCTTATGGGGGGCCAGGACACCCGTGAGCTGCTTTCGATTTGCTTAGTGAGCCTGGCAACTAACCTTTCTTCTCCCTTCCTCCACTAAGGGGCTGTCAGGAAGCATCAGTTTCAGAAAATCTTCTTTGGACAAGACATGTTGAGTTTCTGAACCGGTATCCCCCATGGTGGTCTGACACTGAGCAGCCGTGGCCATGACGTCCATCTCACTGTACATCCTGGTGGGAAGAATCAGAGTGGAAACTCACCAGTGGTGGCCTGTGTGTGGCCAGTGGCACTAGAAATAAAAATCCACAACCAGTTTCACACAGTTCTTAAGTGATAAGTCAGCTCCCCAGTGGTGCAGGCACCTGTCCCCACACCGTCTCACATCTGTGAGATGAGTTCAGCTGCTGAGTTAGACTCCTGAATAATGCAAAGACAAACTGAATCTTCAAAGCCCAGAGGAGAAAAAAAATACCAACATTTAAAACAAGTTCATGTTTTCCCATTCCGAAACTGTGCCAGGGAACACAGTCTCAATAATTCATCGGGGCCAATAATATCTTTTGAGCAACGCTGTGCTCTGGAGACTCAGCCCTCCTCTCTGGGGCCCTTGGAGAGCCAGCCCGACACTCTCAGGCTGCAGAGAGAGGCCACTGGAGGAGCCTGGGGAGGAAGAGTAATCAGTCCAGGCCTGTGCCAAGCATGTTTTATTATCAGTAAGTTCACAAAGCTGTTTGGATAAGTAAAACAGTTGTCTCCCTTGATTATTAAGATGTATTTAAAATGTATTTAAAGACAATGAAAGACTGTCATGCTGAATTACCGGCTCTTTCCTGGGAGAAAGCTTAGGAGTCACTGTGAAAAGGTTCACAGTGTAAAAGTGATCCAAGCATCCAGCCACAGGGTAACCAGGGCTAGACAGTAACCAGTACCTGTGCCGTGCAACTTGAAATGTAACCTTCAGGAGGTCACAGCTGTGGAGTGAAAAGAAGGATCCACATGTCACTGTCACATGCCCCCAAATGCCTTTATTTCAGAAGCAAGGCCACCCTGTTGCAGTATGATAGCTGTCTTGGGAATTAGCAGAATGAGAAGATTAAAAGTAGGAGGATTTATCTGGACATCTCTGCAGCTTCTGCATTATTTTGCAGGCCAAGTTGGTCCCTGTTCTGCAGATCTAGAAGCACAGGCAACACTGACAACACGAGCAGCCAGTGGCTGTGAAGGAGGCTCCCCAGAACCGCAGTGCAGCTTACTGCACAGCACCTGCTTTGTGGGGTGGCATGGCGTCAAGTGGGGACCACCAGAAGGACCAGGGACATTGGAGGACCTTTACTCAAGCCCTTCACCTGAACATGACACTCACCACGCCACCCGAACGGCTTCTGAAGTACTTCATAGAACTTCAAAAGGCATGAGATGAAACAACTCAAATGCCCATCAACTGGGGACTGGATAAAGAAGATGTGGTTTTTTTTTTTAAATGGACTATTACTCTGCCATAAAGAACGACAAGATTCATTCATTTATATGCAAATGGAGACACCTGGAGGACACACTAATAAGTGAAATAAATAGAATACAGATATGTAAATACTGGATCTTTTCTTTGATAGAAGCACCTGTAGGGGTAAAGGAACTCTAGAATGTATGATAGTTTTTGTAGAATGGGAAATATCCAAAAGGAATTTGGTGTGGGAACGTAATGAGGGGGAAGGAATAAATGTGATTCGGAAAAAAATAAAAGAGTATGTATATAGGGCTAGGTGGGCAGGGATGTGGGTAAAAATGAGAATTGACCTGTGTCACATATTGGTACAAATTCTCCAATGTTGTGTGTGATTGTGAGCTGTGTATATAATGTACCAATAAAGTTTACTGAATAATAAAAAAAAAGGCATGGGATGAATTTTGGTGAAGCACTGAGAATGGCAAAAACTATACTTAGACCATCAATAGCGTATCACCGCAACTTTTCTACTAGAGGCAGCTATTTGAATATAAGAGCAGGTATTTTCCTTCTATGTAAAAAGTAAGAAAAACGATGATTTTAAAAAAGAAATATAAATCCCACCATTTGAAGAGTTTAAAAGAGATTTCTGTATTGGTTTTTAGAAACTATACTTCCCTTAAGGGGAAACACGTTTGCTTAGTCAGTCCTGAAAATGCAAGACAAAGTGCAGACAACAGCCAGCTGCCTTACCGGGGACAGTCGGCCACTTCGGGATCCTCAGGAGGAGGACTGTCCTCTGACTTCTTCCAGCCAATGACGTACTTGTTTGCCGCGCCCTGTCTGTGGTAGGACTTGGACCCAGGAACCTGCTGACCGCCGCCATGGGACACGATGTAGACTTTGGATGTATCCAGAGATCCGCTGTTTTTGGAGCAGTGCGCTGAGGGGCTTCCTGAGTGGTGAGAGCCACTGAGGAGAGACAAATGTGGCAATGCTGTCACACTTAGCAGGGTGAAGCATGCAGTTGGCTGCGAGGCTGTCCTCAGTCCTCCTGGGCATGTGGGGCTCGGAGGGGTGGGGCAGCCTTCTTTCCACGCCTCGGCATGTCAGATGGCCTCATTCTACAGAGCCTGTGGCTGCTCGCTGGCAACACACATACAGGGGCATGTGCGGAGAGAGGACCCCCAACAGTGTCAAACATCAGGAAAGGCCCCAGTCTCAGCAGTCACCAGGAATAGAATAAGGCACACCACGCAGAACACAGAGGCCACAAGGGGCGTGCAAGACACCATCAGCCTCGAGTCAGCCAGGACTGGGGCTGTGGGTGATCCCTCCTGCAAGCGGGGTGGGATGTGCAAAGGTCCACAACCGCTGGGCACATGGTCCAGGGACTCCACACCCAGCATGCACGTGTGATGCACCTGTCTCGTGTGCAAGTGGGAGCACGCATGTGGTGGACGGGAGAGTGGTCAAGTCCCTAGTCAACAGAGGTGCCTGAAGTCACAGCAGACTCAGCAGGCTGCACTTGCGTTGGTTACTCACAGTGCCCCTGAAATCACCCACCTGCACATCTTAGAAAATGTGTAGTGTATGACAGTATGAACTGTATGTTTTTTCCATTTGCTTTATAAAAGATATTTTTCTAATTTAGATTTCATTAAAATGGTCTTTTATCCCACTAGTAAAAAGTCTTAAAGTTAGCTCTGTCTGATCAGTAATATGGTACAAATTTGTTTAGTAGTGTTAACAACAGTATCAGAAGTTTCTATCCAGCTGGTAAACATTCCTGAACGTTGGCAATAAAGTTTTATGGACGCTTTTTTTCTGCGTTCCCACATTAGCATTACACCTCTAGCTTTCCCACTTGTTTGTCAGGAGGATACAGTGACATGAGTGATGGTAAACAGCAGAGAACACAGGAGCCCTTTACCAGAGAATCCAGAACATGGATTTTCTTTTTTTTCTTTGCAGTTGATTTATTGCACTTTCAATACCTTACTTAGTCTAACATGAGTACTTTGTATTCTGAGCCTTTATCTACATGCCCTGCCCCCAAAGGAAGGAAAAAAAAATTGTGTTTGGTGAATTAAGGATCTGAGCACCAGGATAAAGCAGGCCAGACACAGGCTGGTTCTGGTTCCAGGGCGAGTCCTGCCTCTCCTGCTTTTCTGACACACGTGCAGCTGCTTCTCCTCCCCTCCCGCCAGGGTCTGGAATCACGTCATGTGCTGTTTCTGTGCACACTTCATGCCTGAGGACTGCTAGGAGGAATGTGGTGCTGGGGCAGGAAGTGGGAGCTGGTGATGAAACCCAAAATTAAAAGAATCAAGAAGGCTCTCATGCTGCCAGGGCTATGGCACCAGATCTGGGAAGGCCAAGTCCACCCTCCTCTCATCTCCTTGACACCATGACCTGGCAGTGCTGGCACCACGCTCTTCCCACCCTTCTGGGGCCAGGAACTGGGAGGACTGACCCCATGTTTCACTGGCCACCTGTCCTGCTCGCCCAGGCATCAGTCTGTTAACTCCGCCCATGGGTATACATGAGTATGAGTATACTCTCTGGTTCTGAGGCCTACCAGGTGTGGGGCCCTAACTGCCACGTGTGCAAGTGAGGCCATGTCCCCATCTGCATCCACACACTATACTTTTTGATGGGAAGATACCAGCAAGTAAGGGGAAGGTGAACAGTACTAGCACAGGCTGGGTGCGAAATCAGAACACACGGCAGGGATAGAGCGTGAGGGTCTGGTGGAGGCTGCAGCCAGGTTGACAGTTTACCTTGGCCCTGAAAGAGCTTATTTTGCCTCTGAGCTATTCCCACTGATAACCTAGAGCCATAGGCCTCTGCCTGAGGTGACCACATGTCAGCCTGAGGTGGGGGAAGGGGGCACAGTTGCCCGGGCTGGGCCTGGCATTTTAGTCAGAGAATCTCCACAGGATTGGAAGGATGGTTCCTTGTGCTCAGAGAGTGAAGCACAGGTGGAGAGCAAGGCAGGACTATACATGTTTTCCCCTGTCCCCCCCACTTCCTGCAGACAGGAGGTACTAAAGTGATTCCCCCTCAGTGACTGGATCCACCTGAGCAGGAGCCCATATCCCAAGTTGAAATGTCACCATTGGCATTTGATGGCTTCAAAGTCACCATCATCACCAACTGACAAGTGTGAGGAAGGGGAGGTCAAGTGGCATAGCACTGCCTTACCCAAGGCCCAGCACTTGCACCACAGCTGGGCACGCACTTGTGTTAAAGTGGTGGGAGGCAGGTATAGGTGAGAAATTGAACACAGCACTTCCATGAGCTTTCCAGTCACTCCCTAACACATTAGTGAATGCTTAAGGGAGTCAAGAAAATTCTATCAAATGCCCATAAATATCTCTTCCTCTAGTTCCATGTTCTGAAGGCAGTTTCCAAAGAACTTTCATTTATTAGCAATAAAAGCCATCTGTGACACTGGTTACACTAGGCTAAGAAGATATCATGAAATAGTTGTTTTACACAGCTCCTAAGCTCCTAAGATGGCTAAGGATACAAAACACCACAAATGTCCTGTTTTAAACTGTCTGTGAAATGGAGAGAGGAGTAATTCAGGTAACCAAATTTACTGATTTACTACTAAATCACTACTAAATATAAATTTATTTATATTCTTAGTAAATTATTAAACAAACTGATAAACACATCAGGAATATTTTGTGAATAATTTCCACATCCTACACCCCCCTGTCTATCCGGACAGAAGAGGCTCTGGTGGGCACTGAAGAACCCACTGTCTCCGGTCCATTCCCAGAGTTCATTTGGGTCACCACTGTGGTCACCACTGCTCAGTGCCTGTCTTGCTGGGACACTGGCCCAAGAGAAGCCTCGACTGCCCTAAACTACGCCTCTGCAACCTCAGCAACTAAAGCCAAGGACATGTGAGAAGTCAGGGAAGGCTGGGCTGGGGTAGGACGTGTCTGTTCTGCAGAAATCAGAAAAGAGCCACTTTCTTCCTGAGGAACACAGGTCTATAGGTGGGATAGTAGTTTAGCCTAAGGAATACTGAGGTTTCGGAGGGCTGTCGCACAGACCCGAGGGATGGGGACAGCTAATCTTTTCCCCTCAAATTTTAAAAGAAAGGGTAAAATCAAATCAACACAAAACTCAGTTGCACACACTGACAATTTGATTCGGGAAACAAACAATCCCTCTGCAGATAGTAGGGCAAACACTGCCAGCTGGCATCAGACCTGCCCCTCCTTCCCATGTAGAGGCAGCTCGGCGGAAGAGCTCACCTGGAATGGGATGAGATCTCGCTGAGGTCGCCCATGCTGCCATCAGCAGCCCCACTGGTGGAGATGCCAGAGGTGTAACTGTGCACGGTGTACATCTTGGCTGGTTCGTCATCAGGGCCCGAGACCTCTGCTCCGTCGGCCCACTGTTCAGCCCGACTGTGGATGAGGGACCTGCTGCCCGCCAGGTGCACGGGGCCAAGGATGGTGGCCGGCATGCAGGAGGCTGTGTCGATACCACTGTCTGTAGATGCCCCTTTGATGTAGGTCAGCCCCAGTAGCTCGGGGTCCATCAGGTCCCCCGACCCAAAGTGCTTGTCGTCACTGTTGCTGGACGTGTTGCTGGACAGCGTGTTGCTGCTGGAGTGACTAGAGCAGCTCTTGTCTCCGATCTTGAGAGGAAAGAGGAACAGAAGTGACCTGAGGTGAATCTGGACTCAATCCTGCCAAGGCTATAGCCGGGAGCCTCAGGCAATACTCTACGGGCTTCTATGTGGACATTGACAGAGCTTCCTTTTTTCCCAAACAGCATATGAGTTCCTGCCTCATCATTCCTCCTATAATTTGTGTTAATAGGGACCTTTTCTTGGGTCTTTGTTCAGTTACTGGTACATGCAACGCAAGGGCCACAGCATCATTAATAAAAGAGTAACCAACAAGGGCCATATAGGGTGGAAAGGGACATAGGAGATTAACTACAGAGGGAAGGCAGCATGTATCAGGGAAGTATTTTGGCGGTACCAGCCCTGAGTTTGAGAGAGTCCCAGGTTTGAACACAACTGTGGGACTTTGTGTCAGTCACGCACATTTTCCGCACTTATTGCACTGCGCTGACCTGGCTGCTGCACGAATGAAATAGAGTCCTGTGCAAGAAGCATTTTGCAGTCACGAAGCACCATGTAAACAGAGCAAGCCCTCCCAGGGGCCCAGCCAAGCTCCGTCCTACAGACTAAAGAGACTGGGCTCTGTTCAGAGGGAAGGGATCTGGGAAAGGCATGGCCTCAATTCCATAGCAACCAAAGCAAACAGAAGAGAAAAAAGGTCCTTGTCTGTCACTGTGCTGGACAACATGGCCCTCACCATGCCCTGGAACATCAATGGGACCTGAACACCAGCCCAGGGCTTTGGGAACCAAGGATTAGCCACACCTGGGAGGTTTCAAAGTGGCTTGGCCTTTTCTCCACTCTGTCCTAGCAAATCTAAGTAAAAGTCATCATTTCAGTCATATGCTGATGGCTTTTTCACTGGAAGAAGCACAAGTATGAGTAACAAGGACATCCCGTGGAGCATGTGCATACACATGTGTATCCGTGGTCCCTGCAGGTGCAGTATTCCCTGCGGGCAGCCCCTGCCCGCACACCCTGCAGTGTCTCTTTTGCTTCACACTGTTCAGTGGATGAGTGGTTATTAGCACAACAAACGTAGGAACAGAAATTCCTAAACACCAGCCTGGACACTGAGGTTCAAAATGCTGAGGTATAATCCTGGCTCTTTCAGTAATTTGCTATAGGGACTTCCCTTTGAGTTCCTTTATAAACAACGGGAACCAAAAAACCCCTGCCTTTTATTTTATCACTTTCTGTGTGCTGTGATATGCCGTGTACCCTGGGTGCTGCCAGAAAGTATGCTGCCCTACTGTGCAGTGAGGTGCACATGATGCCTACTGTGCAACAGTCCTGACAAAGAGGGAAACTCCTGTGAACACAAGACTTACATGAGAAAGCTTATTGGGAGAATCTTTGCAACTTCCATCCTTCTGAAGGGCTCTTTCTTTGTAGGTGTTGAGGACTTTGGAAGGTGGGGCGTGCCACTTGGATTCTGTCACATAAAGAGAGGAGAGTTGAATTCCCAACTTCTGGAGGTAGCAAAAGAGTAACAAAAAACAGGAATCGATGGCCCTGTGAATGTAGGATTTCTAGGCCTTTCCATGGATATTCCCCAGGAATGGACACTGCTAGCACAGAGTAAATCTTTCATTCCTACAAATAGAACAAACGTGACCAACCACAGCCAACCACAGCCATAGCCATTCACAGCCACACTGTAGTTACTCACAGCCACACCAAAACCACACCACAAACTCCCACAACCCCATCACCACTGTGCCCGGCCACATCCTCTCTGTACTGGGAGACCCAGGTGATTGTCTCAGCCTGGAGTGCAGGGGTGCTCCCAACAGGAACTGACAGAACACCTGAATGGATGGACAAACGTGTGGCAGCACAAAGAGGGCCGCGAAGGAGAGGGCACAGGGCGGCCCCAGCTCAGGACTCCGTGTTACCTGCAAGCCTGCTTCCTTCCAGAGCATCCTCGTGCTCCCTGGCCCCGTCACACTCCAGAGGGCCTGGGCCCTGGTGCTCCAGCAGCAGAGGGGACTGGCACCTGGAAAGAATGTGGAGCTTAGCCCGTTCTTGCTAAGTCACCTGCCAGCAGGAAGAGGCATGCTGGCTTCTACACAGTCCGTGAGGCGGAAGCCCTCATGTGAAACTGCCTTCTGGCACACGGAAATGCTGTGCCCTCGGGCCAATCCACCAGTGGAGAAGTTAGGGAGCATCAGGAGTTAGAGATCTGCCCCGGGGTGGACAGAGGAACTGGATGACACTTCTCGCAGACACAGAAGAGGCCATCGGGGCTAGACACCACCTCTCTGATTAAGCAAGGGCTTGCTGCTGTGGAGTTTGCTTTCCTTGTGCCTAACTCACAGAGCAGTGATACATCGATGTTACTTAACTTTTTAAAGAAAATGTCACTTAATTTTTTTAAGAAAAGAAAAATAAATGATTAACTCTAGATTACATCTAAGGGGACTCGGTTTATAGACACCAAAAATAAGAAAATACAATGTTAGAAAAGGAATATGTAAATCAAGGAAAATGTACTCACATTAAAATGTGATTCTTATATACAGAATCCAGGTTACAGAAAAAAATACAGAAATACTCTTTCAATTTATAAAAAGAAAAGAAAAACCAAACATCACCTCTCTAAGTTTAATTTGGAACTACGGAACTAACTAGGAAAAATTACTTGACATACACATTTTAAGAACTATACTAAGGTGAGGAACATGTGTAACTCAGACTACATAAATATTTAGCTCTAAGCCCAAACTGGAAGAGCTGGGCTCCTGGGGATGAGCTCTGCCCAAAGCTGCCCGTGGGACCATGGACCCACCATCCTCTGTTCACTCTGCAACCAGCTTTTCTCAGCCCATCACTCAGTCACCAAGCTTGGTCCGGTCACTACTGCCAGGCAGACACCACTGCCTCATGAGTCCTTCCATACCACACTTGCCCTTTCTGCCCTGGCTCTGGGGTGACTCCAGTGTCAATTTACAGCAGACCCCAGACCTCCAGACTTCAACAGGAGGCAAAGGTGCCCCAACACTGACCCTGCCTCCCTGCTTTAGAGTAGTGTTTCCTCCTCCACAATTCATATGAGGGGAAAAAACCTCAAGGGGCTCTGCTGCAGAATTCCCAGATCTGTAACATTCATGTTCAGAAAGCCTTGCTCATCAAAGGAAAACCCAGGCTCAGAATATAGGCCAGCGAGCACTGCCTATAGGAAGACACTAAGCTTTCTAACTGAGACCTGTCACTTAGTGAAAGCACATCAGGGATTTTCATGTTCCCCAAATGGTCCCCTGTGTCAGCAGGCACACAGCAAATGCTTTGGAACAAGTTACAGGCACATACTCCTCCCAAGGAGACAGGAAGGCAGAAATGAACAGTACCCGTCATAGCCGACTTGCGGTCTCCAGGGTCCACTGCCGCCGGGTCCTGGGTCACTTGAGGAGGACTGGTTGCTGGGAGAACTTCTGAAAAGAGAACACAGTCATCGCCAGGGCACCACACCACCTGTCATGCACTCTGTCCCACCTGCATGGTTTTACAAACAAACTCACTCTGACTATAAAAAAGGAGGATGAAGAACATATTTCAGTGCAAAAAAGAGTAAGTTGCAGATAAATAAACTAAAAATCTATGAGGCCCCAAGGCTTCAGGTGATTTATGGGTGGCAATTTATCCCAAGAAAGAGACACAGTGGGGCAGGCCTTCTTTGTCTCCAGTGATCCCTCGAGGGAAATATGGACAGCCAGGATACAACCTCAAAAAAGCCAGAATTATGATGGTATCATTAACTCAAGTTTCCCAAAAGCTAACCCAAGTCATTTGTTGCCTCTATACCTAGAGCTTATGCAGAAAGCAAGATTAAAATTTGGGAACCCTATTTATCTTTCTTTCAGAGACACAAAGTAAGTAATATTTATGAGGACTAAGGATGAGATGTGCTTGCTAGTTCTGTTTTCTTCAGCTACTGGACTCCTCTTGGTTTCCCCTGTTTCACACTAGGCTCTACTTGCTAAACGCAAGTAGAGGCTGTACAGACTCATTTCTGAATGAGAGAAGGCCATAACCTGAGGAGAGCAACTTGAGGAGACCCGCAGCCAGAATAGCTTTCTATTAAATTAAAATATTTTTGTGTCCACTCTGGGAGGATGCATGCAGCAGGCAGAGGATGACCACAAGCTCCAGTCTCGCTAATTCTGGTGAATCCTCCCAGAGTGTATCGTGTTCTGGCCAATCCACCTGTAACGACGCCCTCGGTCCTCAGAAAGCCCTGATGAGGTCAATCATTGCTCTGTGTCTCTGGCAGATGTGGAACCAGGGCAGCCTGGGTGGTGTGTGGTGACAGCTCATCAGATCAGTGGCTGACACACTGTCCCAAGGAAACTTCTGCATGTAGTGGAAGTGAAAACAAAGGGAGTAGGAATTCACCGCCATAACTGAGCAATTTCAGTTTTCTTCCCTTAACATGTAAAGTAGGCTGCCTAAATTTTCACCAGCTTCTAGGACTCAACATTAAGCAAGTGTATTTTGTTCCCTGAAGAAGGAATCTTAACATGCCTGAATCCCAGCACAGTGGGAGGCCAAGGCAGTAGGACTGTGAGTTTGAATCCTGGGTAGACAACTGAGACTATCTCAAAAGGAAAAAAAAAAAAGGTTGGGACATAGCTCAGGGGAAGGCCCTGAATTAAACTTAAGTATCAGTAAACAAACAAACAAAAAAACAGCATGAACTTCAATTCTATCTATGATTTTCCCATTGCCACATAACCAGACATATTCATGGGTTCCAGAGATTCAGATGTGGATGTCTTTGGTGGTCACTCTGCCTGGCACATATAATCAACTACATGCTGGGATTACTTCTTATTCTAAGAATCTTCGGGTTTTTAAAACCACACTTTGAGAATGAGCTCATCAGATAAAAATATAAAACAAAACAGAATGGAAATAAACTACAGTTAATGAACCCTATCAATATTTATATTAAACTCTATTGGGGAAAAAAAAATCAATCTTAGACCCACTCAACTCATTCTGCTCAGGATGAGAGAGAAAAGCCAAGTGCTAATACCCTGGTGCCTCGTACTGCACCACTTGCACTGAGATGATGAAATTTCATCATTCATGTTTTGGTGTTGCTGTCTTTGCACCAAATGTGTGTATGTCTTTCTAAAGGTACCTGCAGAGGAGTGGTGGAGTATGTCCCTGAGGTGGCCTAGAGCCAGGTGGCATGGCAGGCAGGCTCCTGGATGAGGAGAGCAACCTGTGGCCATGTGGGCAGGACAGTCAGGAGGAGCAGGAAAGGGTGGGACTCTGAGTGCCACCACATTTGAGGTCCCCAGCCCCCACCCTGCCCACGAGGGCTGAAGTGTTCACACCAAGTATGAAGGCCCTCCTGACATTTTGACATTCTAGCCCATTTCCAATGTGCAGTGGCATTACCTGGTGCCATCAGGCAGCTTCCGGTCAAACGAGGTGCTGCGGGGAATGGCAGCCTGGGCCTGCTGGAGCAGCTGCTGGCACTGCAGGCGGTCGGGTGTGCCAGGTACAGGCGAGGCTCGAGAGAGTGGCTGCAGGGCAGGTGTGGGCACACGGTGCCATGCATTGTTCCTCCTGAAGGGGGTCTTGTACTCGCAGGGTGCACCCTCACTGTCTAGCTTGTACTCCACCAGGGGGACACGGCAGAGCTCTGAGCACCCTCTGTGGGGCCAAAAAGAGATAGTGATGAGAGGCCTGGCATGGCTTTCCAGGGCTGTGCCCACCCATGCACATGGCACTGTGTACACTTCTTGGGGCCACTTTGATGGCACAAAGCTCCCACTCTGAGCATCTTCCCACCCACCATAGAATACTGCTCTCTGTATGTTCCTGAGTATTTTTTTCTTTCTTGCCAGCAACAAGAGCTCAGAGATTAAGAAAGGCTGCTGGGATTCCATCTGGCTGCCAAGGGCTGAGACCTCGCCAGGCTGGTGGGGAACTGGGTGGCTGCGGCATGACTGTACAGTCACTGAAGTGTCTAGCCCCCCAAAGCCTCTGGTCACTACAGGTTAATTGTTTGAAATACACTTGTGGGAAAACAAGAAGCATCCACTGTAAGAAGTCAAAGCCCAGAGATGCTGAATACTTGCTCAGTGTCAAACAGCAAGATCCTGCTGGACCAGGGAGTCACAAACCAGCTTTCAGAGCCAGAAAAGGGATGCCCCATGCCAGCACAGGGCACATACATGCCCAAATGCACATTCTTGGAGATGTGTTGCAGTTTACTACTATTCAGCAACTGCACCTCTGCTCAACTGTAAGAAAAATCTTATTAGGAGAGAAAAATTTCCATCTGGCTTATTGCTTTGTGCTGCAAGGAAGCCTTGGGTGGGGCACTGCATGACAGGGGTCACTCCACAGGGTCTGCAAGGCCCGGCCAGGGCAGGTGACCAGAGCATTAGTGTCAGCATGTGGGCTTGGTGGATCCCACATGTTTCCCGTCTGTCTCTAGCTGCCGTCTTTCCTTACAAAATTCCAGCAGGTTTACCCTCCTGAAGGCTTCGGTGTTTCTTACAGCCCAGGTCATACTACACAGCTTTTGCGTGACACCAAGTTCTGCATGATGCCTACTGGGTCAGTGGCCACACAGCCTCCACTTGTCAGGAGGTGCTGAGCTCCAGAGAAATGGGCAAGTGGGATAGAGGGACCCTATTTTCTTTTTTCATTAACTTAAACTGGAAAGTCAGTACTGTGACTCATTTTCTAAGTACATTAGGAATAACCTAACCTATGTGAATCTACTTTTCTGACTATAAACTTGATAAAAATCTCAATATAGCAAGTAGTTAAGATTAAACTTCACATTTGCAAGGAAACATATATCAGTGTCAAAAATGCAAACTACCTCACTACTGTTTATTGAAATGGTGGTATTTTGGATATGCTGAGTTAAATATGGCATTAAAGTTACATCACAGCCCCTAAGGTTACCTTTGGAGACGCTGGTCATGTGTTCACGTGACCTGTCAGGTACTTAAAACACTTCATCTGGGAAAACAGGATTTAAATCAAGTGTCCCTGAGCCTCCCATTAACCTCACAGGGCAAAGAGCACATCTATCTGCTCGGAGTCCACAAAGTCTCCCCATGCAGTGCAGCACACACGAGGGCAGGTAAATCTCAACTGTGAGCATTTGGACACATTGCTGTACCATACTGGTGAAGCGCTTGGCACCTGAGCCACACATTCTTACACATCTTAAACACTGCTGTTTGCCCTTCTGACATTTCCTAAGGTATTGGTCTTGTATGTTTTGTTTTGTTTTGTTTTGTGGTAATGAGGATTGAACTTGAGCCCTTGTGCTTGCAAGATCAATGTGGTACCACTTCAGCTAAATCCTGGCCATCATTCTTGTAAATAATTTAATTCCATGATCAACAGGATAAGAACACTTCAGGCTCTGAAACACCACAAAAGAACAAGGAGAACAAGAGGGTGAACCAACTCAACTGTGAGCAAAATGTGGAGATACCCATGTGAACTCCGAAGGGAGCCACAGCAAGCCATTTGTCTAGCAGTCTATGAAGGCAACGGCTGAGGGTGCGCAGAGGAGAGGCCACAGGGCAAAATCTGCTCCTTACATAATCTCCACAAGGGGCAGAGGGCAGCAGGCACAACAGGAAGGCAAGGTGAATAAACAAGGGGTAGGGCCTGAAGATTTGGGTTCCTTGGAAAGTCAGATACAGAGGAAGCTGTGCCCTGCACAGTGAACAGTCCCTACCCCTAATTCCGAGGCAAGAGGCTTTCCAGACTTTCCTGGAGGGCACATACTGCAGGCCTGAGGCCCAAAGGAGAGCAAGGGGCAAAGGAAAAGGCTGAGTCAGACATTTCTGGAAAGATGAGACACCACTATGGAATGTTCTGTCCGCAAATACGTGAAGACCAGGGCCCTAGCCAGAAGATAAGCAGATGTCAGCCACAGTCCTGCAGTGAAGCTCACTGACCAACTGCATGCTCAGGGAGTGAGGAAGGACTTCTGGTATGTAAAGAGAGCCCAGCCAGGCATGTGGCACATGCTATAATCCCAGTACTCAGGATGGAGGAAGGCAAGAGAATGCCAAGTTTGAACCCAGCCTGGGGTACACAGCACGTTGAAGGGCAGCTTAGACTTTAAGGTGAGACCCAGTGTCAAAACACCACCACCAAAAGAAAAAAAAGTCAGTTAAAAGTAAAAAAATATATATTAAGACAGTTGGAAGGTAAACTGATTAACTCTCCCAAAAATAATAGAAGGAAAAAGATAAGAAAATTAAACTTCAATCCAAAGAGTCCAGCTTCCATCAAGCAGAAGTATTGCAAAGAAGGAAGAGTGGAATAGTTAACTATGATATCAACTTGAATAAGAAATACCCAGCTGATTGGTTTGGACACTTCTGGGTGTGGACGATGAATTTATCCAAGGGGGAAGCCCCACCCTGGTTGTGGGTACACCAGCCAATGGGCTTGTAGTCTGGATGGACTAAAAAGGGAAAGAAAGAAGTCTTGGTTCTGTTTTTTTGGAGGACCTCCAGGCTTTGTCATTGCCTTTGGATACCCATCTCTGGGCTTTTGGCACAGACCCTTCTCTTGCAAGGGACTCTTCAGGGAGCTCCAGGCCTTTGACTTGCAATTGGATCTTTTAAATCTCCAGGGTGCAGACAGTCCTTTTGCACTCTTCTGCATCTGACTACATTGTAAACCTACCTTGTAAATGTCTGTCTGTCTGTCTGGCTATGTATTTATCTATCTTAAATCTGTTCCTCTATGAACAATGGCTTATATATAAAGAGAAAGGATACAAAGGAAATTAGTAAAAAATATTACAAGAAAATTCCCAGAACTAAAAGACAGGTAAAACCAGATTAAAAGGTTCACAGAGCAGCCAAAATAATGAATGCAAACACACTGTGGTGAACTGAGATTCCTGGTGAAAGACAAGATCTCAAGATGTAAAAGACCCTACAAAGGACTAGGCAGGGCAGCTCTGCTGTTTCTATAGCAAACTGGAAGGTGCAAAATGTAAGAGAAGTAGCACACACAATTTCAGATGAAAATTCTGTTGAATGAATACATCTTGGACCTTGGGAGAAAGGAGGAGAAAAAGAAAAAGCCAAAACAGAGTGCTGATCTGTGGCTTGGGAAACTGCACAGGTGGTGATGCTGCCCTCTGGGAAGCCAGGAAGAAAGGACTGAATCAATCACGCTGCAGACCCTTGGTTGCCTCACAGGAGACTCTGTGTCAGTTAATGCCCGTAACTTTTTTCTTCTTCCCCTAGTACAGGAATCAAACTCAGGATCCTGTGCTTGCCAGGTAGGTGCAGCAGCAGTGAGCTGTATCCCCAGGCCAGTGCATAGCTTTGTTTCACTTCTCTTTCCTTTCCCCAAAGCAAAATTCACTTTTATTTACTTTATATTTATCTGAATTTACAGAGTTTTGACATTTACTGGTCAAAGTCAGTAGTCCAGGATTATATTTACTAGGATTACTTTTTTAAAAATGTTGACACAGCTTCATAATTTCTATGCACGGATGTGTGTTGTTTCCAGGTTTTTTCTCTTTACCTCCCCTGGTACTGATTTGTCCCTATAATCAACAACTTAAATGGAAATCATAAACGTGGGATACTACAGTATATTACCACCCCCTGGGGGTTCTTGCATGCTGCCCTAGACAGGACACTCCAGTTCTCTTGAAGGGGAGGGGCCCGTGGCAAGTATCTCTGGCCAGCAGGTACAGGCCAGTGGAGACTCATACAGACTTTTAAAAACCTCACACAAAAATACCTTTCTGAGAAAACTGAGCTGGTAATCTTGTGTGCAACTAAAACATTTTTCAAGCAAGTACCTAAAATCTTTTGTTTTCCCACAACAGTATAAAAATTTAGATCTCACTGATATACTGTGTGGTATCCTTTTGACATACAAATCTAGTCCCAGGAAGGGACTGCAATGCTAACTGTCGGTGTATTGTTCAGCTTGCTTTGCTTGCCAAGGGAGACACTAGAAAATGTCAGAGGAGGTGGTAGGGGTCACCTGAATGTGAGCACACTGATTTCCTCTTCTTTCCACAAAAGCACACATCATCGACATAGGCTTCTATTACCCTGATAGATAGGGATCAATAGAAACTTAGCTTTAGGGTGAAACAAATATAAGCATTTCTTGTCTAGCCAGTAAGTTTTCTGAGTTTAATCTTCTTTGCTCCTTAACTTCAGGGTGAAAAATAAACAGAAGCATTTCTTGTCTAGCAAGTAAGTTTTCTGGAAGGCAAACCTTCCAGGTTTCATAGACCAAGAAGGTCACACATGATGTCCTTGTCAAAAAGGCAGCACTACAAGGCTCTAGGCCGACAAGGGTTCTGAGAGCTGGAGCCTCAGAGCATCTTCTGTTCTACTGCTCCTTCTGAAAAAGCACACTACTGAAAGCATACGCATATCCTCCTGAAAGCACACACATATCCTTCTGAAATCACCACATGGGCTTCCTCGGACGGCTTCATCCTGCACCCAGTACACTCACGAACTGGTTCACATACAGTTCCTAGGCTTCCTTCCTAGTTCTCACAGTCTTCTTGGTCGACAGCTGCCCACTTCCTGGATTCGGGTGTGTCAGCTCTCACCCACACTCACTGCCAAGTGCTGAATTAAAGTTACCCAGGAAGGTAACGGGATGCTGTCATCCACACAGGCCATTCCTTTCCAAGTGCACCTCTCGCACCCTGAAAGGGCCTCCACTCACCACTCACAACTCACACCTGACAGCAGGCACGGGGTGGGAGGGCTGGCGGGGGCTATAGATTCGGGTTTGAAGAACACCTGCTACTTCAGCAGCCTGCCCACTGGTGCCCAGCCAGGTCATACAGCTTTCTCCATTTGGTCCCATCAGACTGGGATATGTGATACCAGTGAAACTTTCTAAACCAGAAAGATAGCCTGGGCTCGGGCTGGAAACCCAGCCTACCAAGAGGTAGCTTAGAGATGTGACAAACACGCCACTACCTGCTCCTGAACACAGACAGCAGAATAGAGGGCAAGTCATGATTAAATAAGAAAATACACAAATTCTGTCAGTTTCATGAGAAAGAAGTTCCTTGCAAGTAGACATTAATTTTAGCTTCTACAAAAAGAGGAAATTAATATTAAACTGCAAAAGTTTAAATGTTCATGTGCAAGGAAGTTCTAGATAATAGATGTTTAACCTTAGAATTTAGAAAAAAACTTTAGGATCACAAAAATTCCATCATCTACATTCACCTATAGAGGCAAAAATCATTATCCTGTTATTCTATTCTTTTTATCTTACCTGAAAGTAGAACACACAACTTTGTATTATGCTACTGAAAAATTAAGACCAAGGAGAAGTCCTAGGGGGAAGGATGAGCAGCAGAACAGGCTCAAACCTGAAGAACTGAGACAATTCAAAGGAAGAATGTACATTTTTATCAAGGAAAAAAAAAGCTAGGTGAACAAATTAGCTTAACCAGGTCAGCCAGGGGCTGCACTTAATTACAAGATCCTGACTTGGATTTACTGTCCCAGAAACTGCCAGCTGGCTCCCCTTCCCACAGCTGCGCCAGAGAGCCTGGGATGGAAGCTGATCCCCGGACAGGGATCTCACGCAAGCTGCCAGGTCCTCTGCACTTGCAAACCCCACTCCACTCACACCTCCATTTCACCACAGCAGCTGGCTCTCATGAACAGTTATACCAGATGAAAGAAATTCCTCACTGTTCAGGAGAGGGGTCAGAGGGGACAGCAGGAGATGAAGCTAGTCAGCAACAGACATACACTGGAACCCACATCCTCTGCTTTGGGCTCAGTGCTCTTTCCAAAATGCATGGCCTTTTTTTTTTTTTTTTTTTTTAAAGAAAACCATCAAAGAACATTTTCACGTAGCCCACATTATATTATTTTCTTATTAAGCGCTAAAAGAATCTTTGGAAACAAAGACGATCCCCTCAAATAAATTACCTTCTCTTTTATATTATGCACTTTGTAAAAAGATCCCTTTCATAGCCTTAGGGATGAAAGCAATCACTGATATTTTAATCATTTTAATGTCTATTATGCTAATAGCCTCCTAATAGCTAAAGGATCTTTCTGAATCATTCAACAAGGTGACAAGGGTAAGAGATACTTATTTGCTTTAGTCACAAATTCTTTCTGGTACATTAAAAAAAATCAAAAGCCTCTGAAATGGAGAGAACCACACAGTGCAACTCACAGGTGAGGCCTGTGCTCAGACCTAGAACAGGCAGTGAGTGAAGTAATAACTCACTTTTAACACATCTCTTGTCTCACAGAGAAACTGAGAGACATCTAGACCACAGTAGCAAAGGATACATCTAGATCACTCACCCACTTAACTGAACCTTCTGGGAAAAGGTCTCGAACTGATAAGGTGTGCTACTCCGAATGGGCAGGAGACTGTCTGGACCCCGTTGTTCATCAACTCCCTCACCCTCACCTCTAGAAAGGCACAGGAGCACACTGCAGATGGCAGGACCGAGCACAGGGCTGGGCAGGCTCGCAAAGTTCTTGCTGAACTGCTTTTTCTTTACTTAGAAGGCTGAGGGCAGGAGGACCATTTTATTGTATGACAGGCAGTGTGATTAAAAAACATGATGCGTGTTTAAACAGTGCCATTAATTACCCTCAAAATACTCTCTCTGCTCAAATTCACTTATCCCACTATTGCTGCACCTTAAGAAGCAGTTAGCAGTTAAGTTTATAGTAATTTCTGTCAAAAACATTACGATGTGTCCTTATTCACTGGAGATGGCACCATACAACTTCTTCTGGCTCTTTCCCAAAGTGAAAATGGTCAGGAAAGGTAAGCATTTTGGATTGATGCAGGACATCAAGGCAGTCATGACAGTGAAGGAAAGACATGAAACAGGACTTGCAGAACAACTTCAGAAAGTGGCAAGAAGGATAGGGTATGTTCAAATGAGGGGGAGCAGTCTCAAGGGATGAATGACAAGGTGTCTTTTACTATAATAGTAATTTTAAAATCTTGGTTACTTTTTGATCATACCTTGTACAGCATTTCAAATTTATTCAGAGATGATTCCCAGTAGCTGTCTGACACCTGACTATTGAAGAATCACATCAAGAGGACAGCACCTGGCGGCCGTCCATTACCAAACTCTGTTGCAACCCTGCCAACAAAAGCTGCTTTTCACCTAAAGGAATGCCCGTGCTTCTGCTCAGCCTTCACTCTTGCCACTGAGAGTGCAAAATTCACAGCACAGAAGAGCATGGCATTAAACTGCAACTGATTAATGGGATAGGGTGATGGAGCTTTCTGTACTAGTTTGAGATCCCTCTTAAGTAATGAGATACTTGAGCTTGAATCATTTTTAAACAGCCAGGATATAAATAAGAAGCACAATACTGTATTTCAGAAGGCCAGGCAGGAGTCAAAGGAGTCTCTGAAAGCTAAGACTACATCTGTCCTGCTCATGGGCCCAACGACCAGCACAGTTTCTGGAACATACAGTTAATAAATGAATGAGGGAATCAAATGCGATCAAGGTACCTTAGGTTCTGCAATCACATGTTCTTACCTCAGGGAGAGAGACTGTAATCAGAGTATCATAGTGGAGGAACTGGGCAGAGAACTCAAGATAGTGAGTAGAGGGCAGTTACCATTACAGCTGTGTTTTGTTTTCACACTTCCCATTAAAATTCAATACTGGAGGCTCTGCTATGACATAACTTCTATTATTCATACAAATGAACTAGAACTATAATCTAAAAACTCTCAAGTCCTGATTTCAACTCACCACTGTTATAGACACATGTACACACTTGCATGAAGACACATATGCACAGACACATACAGATACACAAATACACACAAAGTGTTAAGCAAACAAAAGTGTGTTTTCCTTCCTCCTTCCATTCTCTGCCTTTCCTTTCTATTCTTTATGGAGCTGAACAGCTAAGCATTAGGCAGCAAAGTAGAACACAAGGACTTAAAGTTCTCATTTTATAGAATTAGGAGTGAATAATAATTTAGACTCATGAGGGCATACAGAAAATTTCCACTGTCTTGCACTAACTATATAGAAAAATACTGTCAACAAACTAGGAAAATCACGCAAAACAGATGCACCACTGCTAGGAATTTCATTTCCATTTTTATTGGACATATTTACTAAACTCACTCACATGGTGTAACAACTCATGCATAATTCTGATGAGGTGCTAGTTCCTATATATATCAGCCTTTTAATGATGTGCTTTCCCTAAAATAACAAGGACAGAATGCTGGTCACCTTTGAGGGCAGAGGCTTTCCTACACTGGCGGCTGAGAACCATGCCTCGCAAAAACAAGAAAGACCTTAATAAGCATCTTGAGCCTTGGCAGATCTTCCTCTTCTGTGTTAAAAACGGCTGCCAGCTGGGAAGTGTCCTGGCCTGCTTCCTTCAGAACCTCATTTTCACCTGAAGAGGGCTATTCCCAAGTTGCCCCTAGCCACTCATTCTCAGTGTATATGAATTTACTCCAGGACTTAATCCCCAGCAAGAGACCCCTTAATAAGCATTCCCAAGGGTCCTCCTTGCTTGGTGCCCTCTGGAACTCCACACCAAGAAAGCTAAAAATGGTTCTGCCTTCCTTTCAAGCTGGAACAGCTGCACGACCCCCACCCCCACCCAACCAGGGCCAGAGAGAGATTTCAAAATATAGGTGGCTTTTGACTCAAACATTTTCCCCAGGAAAGACTTCATTTAATGCAGCAGCTTCCGAGCCATGACCAGACATCTCTGACCTATGGAAGGCCAGAGCCAGCTATTAAATGACAGGCCTTTCATGGTACTGCTGGGGCAGCTGGGCTCTGGGTCAAATGATTTCCTCACTGACACCCTGGAAGAACAATGTGGTGCTGGTAAATGGGAAAAATGAACTGAAACATTTTTTCAGAATGTTTATGAACATTAAAATACCTTTGCAGCTAATTGATTTGGTCATTTTTGTAGATCTCATGGCACTTACATTAAGGACAGCTGTAACAGAAAAATAATGCCCATTTCAATAAATTATTTTCCTGACAAACACGAAGGGCCAATTTGTGAAAGACGATGGAAGTAATTTTCCACACCACAAATCAAATGTGTAGTTACAGCTTGAGGAAAATCTTTGGTTTTTTGTTTGTTGGTTGGTTGTTTTTCTTTTAATGGAACTAAAAGGATATTTCCTTTTAAAGAAATGTTCCTAATTTTTAAATTGAGTACCCAGCTTCCCTCTTAGGCCCTACCCCAAAGTTTAATAAGTCTGTGCAGACAGCTGCAGGCCAAGAGTAGGGGGACAACTGAAAACTGCCCTTCACCCATGCATTACAGCTTATTGAGAAGGATGGGCCTGCTAGGGACACTGGCTTCCACAGGACACTGAGTAACACTCTAAATATGGTTATCAGGGCCCCCACAGTCGCAGGAAGAAAATGAACTCTAAACTCACAAGATACGGATTTTTTAAACTTGTAAATTCAGATTCACAGGAAATCGGAGAAGTGAATCGAATGAGTTTTAAATGATACATGCTAGGCTTAAAATCATATGATTGAGGGCCGGAGATTTAGCTCAGTGGTTCCAGCGCCTGCCTCGCAAGCGCAAGGTCCTGAGTTCAATCCCGGTAACCACATACGATGCTGGGCGTGGTGACTCACGCCCACCAGCCATCAATACCACATACCACTGTGCTGGGCATGGTAGCTCACGCTTGTAATCCCAGCACTCGGGAGGCAGAGACAGGAGGATTGCTGAGTTTGAGGCTTGCCTGGGCTACATAGTGAGCTCAGGGCCAGCCTGAACTACAAAGCGAGACCCTGCCTAAAAAAAAAAAAAAAAAATCTTATGATTGGTAGAAATGTGAGTCCCAGGCATGTTACTCTGGGAGTGTTTCCACTAGGAAAGTGGCTGATTCCAATCCTTCTGCATGACAGTAAAACACTGAAGACAATTGTTTTAGATTAATCAACAGGAAAAAAAAACATTAAATTTGGAGAATGACATTCATGAGACTTTTAAGAAATAAAGGAAAATCCCTAAATAAATATCTTGGCTATTTGCAATCTGAGAATTTGCATTTAAAACAAAGAATTAATTGTGGGAAAACCAAATGAGATAAGTAATTCTCTTTAGGAACAAAAAAAAGCCAAAAATGTTCTTGGGTTAAAAGATAAAAGCAAGAATGCTTAAAGTGCAGCTTTTGTTTATTTGTTTTAGCTGAAAAACAATTCAGTATTTCTTAGAAAATCATATTCTTCTAAACTATACATTCTAAATACCAAAAAACTCTACCATTTCTATTAAGTAGACCCCTTGAACGCTTAAAAAAGTTCTTACTAATAATAAATCAAATCTAAAAAACTGGCAAGGAATGTTATTTTTTAACCCAAAAAAGAACAGGTAACATTTCTGCTCAATTCCATAGTATGAGATGTGATCACAAAAATATGACCAATGCTTAAATGAAAAACATTATTACAGTAAAGACACACTGCAATTAATCCTCCTCGAAATCTTCCCCCTCACTTCTAACACACTTATCCCAGGTTCCTGGCACTTTTTGAAGCAACTCTGAACTCTTTTGATATTCTAAATTGACTTAAAACGTTTAAGACAATCTGTCAAATAAAAATATTAAGTGGTGTCCTCATCTACCTTATTCACCTTGGCACTGTTGAACTTCTGATTCTTCTCCAATGTTCGCAGGACCATGGAAGGTAAACGTTTTGAATGGATTCAGGACATAAGGCAGGCTTTATGCCGCTAATCACTCAGAAACGAGGGCTTTCCGGCGTGCTTCAGAAGTGCCAAGGATGGAATAACTGTGTTCAAAGCTGGCACATGGCATGTGCATGTGTATCTGTGTGCTTGAGGTGGATTAATGATGTATCTTTTACTGTAAGAAATTTCTTAGAAAATTAAGCATTCACTGCCCTTTTGGATCATACCTCATCATGTTCTAACAGCCAAAAGATTTGTTCTTTAAGCATCATAAAAGTACATTTCCAAATGAAGATCAATTTTACTATATGAAAAAATTTCAACTAACTGGCTTAAAATTTACCATAAAACATTTCTATTCACATAATAACTTAGCTTGAAAGTCCTAATTTTTTTTTTTGTTATTTCTGAGTCGCATTTTTAACAAAATAGCTTTTATTTGTATTTTACTGGTACTCATACTAAGTGTGATTCATGGGTCCTTGGAGAGCAGATGGATTTAAAAGGCAGAATCAGACGGGGTACTGAGAAACACCTTAGGGATTGCACATGACATGAGACTGATGCTAGAAAAAGAATTTCAGCTCATTATCTTAGAAACACTGGTTAAATACTGAAACCACAGCCACAGAAAAGCAGGCCAGGGGCAAAAGATTAATAGGAACAGACTTCTGCAAAAGGGTGCATTACCCATACAGTAAGATGGTATAGGATCAGTTTGCTTTCTAAAAGATCACAGGTTAAAGTTGATCTTTCCAGTTATGGACAGTTAGTTAGGTCTAAATTAATTAAAGTGGAAAACATAACAGCCATATTTCATCACATGTGGCTCATCCACGTGGCTTGTAAACAGAACGCGACACTGGACAGAACCAGTTTGAAGGCTTAAGAATGAGACAGGAAAAGGAGAAAGAACAACCATAGGCAGGAGTCAGCAAAGTAGGCACAATAATCCTGCTATCTTTAGATAAGATCTTCTTTCTAACATGAAAGAAATGAAAATGAACAACCAAAAGCTTTGGTCTCCTAAATTATAAAGTGGGATTATTGATGACTATGGTTCCAAGTGCTTTAAGATACTCGCTAATTTGACTTTCAACCTTCATAAAGTTATACGCAGTGGGCTTCATGCAGGCTCTGACTCAGATTGCGAGGGAGGCTCCGAGACCATGCACAGAAGGCCTGGCTGCCATGCCTCCTCCCTTTGCCCCAGGCCAGAAGCCTGGAGCTGCCTGCAGGAACCACCAGACAGGAGACGCCACCACCAGACCCCGTCCCGAAGTGTAGACGTTAGCTGGCATACTAAGCACTGTATTATTATCTACTAGTTTCCTTTCTCTTTTTAGGATTCTCAGTGTTGAGCATGATTATTTTCTATTAACCAAAGAACAGTTTTCCCACCACGCCCTTCATTCTCTCCCTGCGTCCGCACAGTTAGGGCTTCCCAGTCCAGCCACATCTTTCCGGTTTCTCCTGATGATGCTCTGACCAGCTCACTGCCTCAAAAGCCCCATGGTACAGAGTATACTTGGTGTTCTGCCTCTCTTCAGACACGTGGCACCGATCTCTAAGTGTCCTGTTAGTCACCAGTGACTTCATGTGACAGAAGGCAGCCTGGCTGTGCAGATGCCAGCAGCTAAAAGACATCCCAGATAAAGAGCTCTTCTTCCAAACCGCTTATCCCTGGGCCAGGAGCATGAGTCCACCCCCGCGCACACACATACCACCCCAACTTGAACTCTTAGCTCAGCTTCATGTAGTCAGTGAGTCCTGCCAAGTGGCTCAGAGTTACAACTTGTCATTTGTCACACACTCACCTTTCGGAAGCCCCCTTTGTATAGCTCTAAGAGCGGACATCCCAACAGACCGCCATGGATGTATTGATGCCACTTTCTGAGGACCCTGCTGGACAATGAAGATGAGCACTGCCCGGGCTTGAGCACTTACCTCCGGGGAGAACCATCATCATGGGGCTGGATGATGACCACCTTCACAGTCACAGAAGTCCGCAGCAGGTCGATCATCTGCTCATGGGTCAGTGTGGCCACAGCCACTTTGCAGATTTCTACCAGGCGACTCCCTTGGCGGAGGCCAGCCTTCCAGGCGAAGCCAAAAGGCTCCACATCTGCGACGATGCCTTCAAAGTTCACATGGAAGCCGAGCTGGCCCAGCCCATTCCTCCTCAGGGTCATCTCCACAGTCTCGCAGCCTCTAGTCACTATCTGTGGGGAGGGAGACTGTCAGAGACACTGAGCCTGATCTTAGCATGTGCAGGTGTCCCTGTCCCCCGGCCCTCCTAGCTGAAAGGGCACCACCGGGCTCTGCCCTTCCTGCACAAGAGAAGGTGCTGCGATCCATAGCTTACCATAAGTAACCTTTGTAACAGGTGCACAGAAAGTGCAAAATCATCACTACAGTTCCTGTTTCCTTCTTCAGGGAAATACTCCTGCGGAAGCTTTAATGGCCTAAAGCTTTTGCGGAGTGTGGACTCTGACAATGCCCTCAGTTCTCTTCTTACTTTGCTGGAGTTGGCCTGCAGGCATATACATTCTATTGTTCTAGATGGATTACAGCAATGGAAAAATGTGGAGACTTCCCAAACCATGACCACATTTCAACCATAAACACTAAAGCCTATCAGGAAACTCCATGCAACTCAAAATGATGTGGCTACATTACTTCTGAATTAATACGGAGTGGTTGCTCCTCAGCTCGGGAAAGACCCAAAAAGAAGTCAGAGATATCCTGATCTGGTCCCCAGGGTCCCTCTTCTGGAGTAACCATCTGTGCATGCGTGGTGGTGAGAACCCTTCAGACCAACATGGGCTCCCTAGACAGGCTCCTGGCCATCTGTTAACAGGGATGTGAGTTGGATGGTGCTCTTGTGGGCAGCAGTGGGGCCATCTGTGCCTGTGGCCCTCTCTCACTCTCCCGGGCAATCCCAAGCAGTGGCAGTTCCAGTGCCTGTCCCTTCCAGAGTGGGAGTCTACGCAGTCCCACAGAAAGGGACATGAAAGGAAGGAGGTGGTTTCAGCCCACTCGCACACTAAGGACCAGTAATTAGTTCTTGCAACCCACAAAAGTGCTTACTGAGCATAACTCACCATGCAATGAAAGGAAAACATGGGCTCATTAAACATCATTTGATGACTATGACATCACTTTTTTGTGGGAAACTTCAAGTTGGGAGGTATCATACCCTACCCTCCAAAGCCCAGAGGCAATGTACAAAGTTTCAGTTTAATAAATGTTCATTTCCATGAAACACACTCTGAATACACAGATACCTATTTAATAAGACCTCTGACTGCAAGTGCAGCTGAGGGACTGGGGCTCGTCCTATGTATCAGCTCTGTGTCTTGTTTCCATGGAAACCAGAAGTGCATACATTGCCCATCAGCTTCTCTCAAACAAGCCTGTCATTCAGGACTCAGCTAAAAGGGAAAAGGAATTTGCCAGTGTTTGTCAGGGGTGAAGTTTGGAAAGACTGAAGTTTTCAAAGTTATAAAACGAACTCATTTAAAACTTGAAAAAGCACCTATGTAATATGTGCAGTCTGGTACATATTTTCTTCACCGCTTCTTCAGTTATGTACTGAGCAAGCTTACCAAGAGACATCTAAAATGTCCCCTGCCTTCTTTCAGGTATGAATGACAGGAAATTTAACATTCCTACGTTAGAATCAATGAGGCTTTTCTAGAGTGCCACAGGCTCTATCTCTTCAGTTGATGCCTACTGTCCACTGGCCACCTCCTCTGCTTTGGCTTTTGTTATTTCTTCATCCCTCTGTTCCTTGCCTCTTATTATGTACAAAGTCTGTGGGTTAGTTTGTTTCCATGAACTCATGATACAAATCCTCCTAGACACTAATCAAACATATTCCTGATATGTAGCTTAGTCATCTTTCTAGGGAAATGGCAGAATGGAGTCCATAAAGGAGCAAATGTGGAAGAATCCAGGTGTAAACACCTTTGGAAAGTACATTTTGGTGCCTGTTAACTTGGTGCTTGTGCATAACTTGTAATGACACAGTGGCTATGCTAAAAGAAGGCATTTGTAGCTAGCAGAAGCACAGCATAGCTCGAGACACACAAGTGTAACTCAAGAGTAAATTCCCTAGGGATATGAGCTCATCACACCCTTCCTGACCATCCCCACACTCATGGCTGGTCCTGCACATGTACCTGCCTGAACCTGTTGAGGCCCGTTACTATCACCTGTGTCTGCAGAAACAGAGCTATTTCTCTGGGGCTAACAGACATGGATCTTTTTTTTTTTTCTTCTCTCTCTCTCTCTCTTATATGAGATCTTTAATAACAAAAAGAATAATTATATTTTGTGGGAGGACAGGAGACAAGAAATGAATAGTGAGGGCTTTGCTTACTGTCCAAGGCTAGTTTTGAACTTGTCAACCTCTTCCAGCTTCCCAGAAAAAAAAAAAGAAATGAATGTAATTTCTCCTTTTTTTCATGATGCAGAGTTGACTAGATCTTTTCTAACTAAAAAAATACTATAATCTCTTCAGGAGAAGACTTACACAGGAGATGTTCTCTGGTCTAAAAGCATATTTTTCCTTCACATTACACAGACAAAATAATCACAATCAGAAATAGAGCTGTTCAACTTACCACATATACTAAAGATAAAACCTAAATCTCACTCTTAAAATTCAGAGCAGAATTAGGTGTGTTTAAATATCAGAGATATAACAGGATCCAAAGAAATCTCTTTTTTGATTGATTTATTTTTTTTCAGATTTTTCTAAATTCAATGGCTAATCTTTTAAACCCGCCACAAGAAGCTTGCTGGAAGATTAATAAACTATTTAATCTTATTAAGATATTTAAGAAAATACCTGCTATTAATATCCACAGAGCTGAACATGTAAACAAGACTGAGTTGGTCATTCTGTGCCTATTGATTACTCGTTGTGAAGGTGTGCCTTGTATAAGCCACTGTAAACAACAATCTGTACAATCTTCCTTCAAATACTATCAACATAGGTCCTAATGCTGATACTTGAAAGTTTGCTTCATTTTCCAATCATTTTATGGTGGGGGCTTCTTGCACCTTTCAAAAGAACCTAGCATTTACAATTAACCTCTGTATCCATGAGGCACAGCAGTTTATTCTCTACATTCTAGAATCATGGTAGGATTTCCCTGGTGAAACCTGCTAGGCATCTGGGTTGAAAACACAAAATGGGTACTTACTACCAATCGTTGCACAATTTCCCGTATGTCTTCAGCACAGTTATCCACTGAGGACAGGAGGATACATTCTCCCCTTTCATAAAACACTTTGATACTCATTAATCCAGATGTCCACCCAATAACATCCCTGCAGGAACAGTTAAACACAACATTCTTGGAATCCTTTTCAATCAACATTATGAACTCATTGGAAATGCCGAGAAGACACTCGATGTCAGCAGACTGGCCGAAGTCCCGTGCCACCACGTGCCACATGATGGCCCCAATGCTGAACAGGTGAGCATCCTTCCTGGGCTTCACTCTCTCCTTCTTCTTTGCACCCAGTGTGATGAAGCTGAATTTCGCAGAGGTGTCAACCGTGGCAGTTGTGACGAAGTTCTCTGCCAGGTCTTTCAAGTACTCTTGCCTTGTTCGAGTAGCCATTGCTCGAAATTTCTCCGATTTATGGGCTGCATTCTCTGCATTGATTACTTTGGCTAAAAGGAAGTCCCGAAACACTGCTGATTTTGGAAAAGTTACACCTTTGGGAATTGGGGGACCAAATGGCGGCACATCCTTTGACCTAGAAACTCCAACACTGGGAAGACAAAAGTAAGACAAGATGAGATAGGCCAGGGCTCTTGGACAGAGCCCATTATTCCTAGATTCCTCTTTCCTGATCTTGAACATTACCAATAAGGCATTTTCAAAAGTTGGAGGATGATTTTCATTTGCATCTCATTAGTAAATATTACATTACTGGTCATAGTTCTGAAAATCCAAAGATTCGTCATCTGTGAATCATTTGCAATATACTATCTCCTACACAGGAAAATAATTCAAAGTACATTTGAGATCTATACTGATTTCTAAAATATTTCTCCCCTAGTAATTTCATAAAAACCAGAAAACTTAGAAGAAATAAAAGTAAAAACAATATAGGGCTGGAGATTTAGCTCAGTGGTTCTAGCACCTGCCTTGCAAGAGCAAGGCCCTGAGTTCGATTCTGGTAACCACATACAGTGCTGGGCATGGTGACTCATGCCCACCAGCAATCAATACCACATACCACAGTGCTGTGGTGGCTCACACCTGTAATCCCAGCACTCAGGAGGCAGAGGAAGGAGGATTGCTGAGTTCCAGGTTTGCCTGGGCTACATAGTGAACTCAGGGCCAGCCTGAACTACAAAGTGAGACCCTGTCTCAAAAAAAAAAAACAAAAAAACATATCATATTTGATTTGGGCCCCAAATAAAAGTTAATAAAATAGTTACTAATGAATAATAGTAAAAATACTAGTTAATAAAATACTCACTAAATAGAGTAAAACTCTAGTTATAGATTTCTAATCCACAAAAAAGGTTCAATTTACATTATTCTTCATAATTACAGCTCATTAGGCTAGATCCCAGAAGAAAAAGCCAACTCATCATGTTGGCACCAATATTATCTATTTTAAGCATACTGTCTATATAGCATAGATCAGTGGTGGTGAACCTGTAGTATGCATGCCAAAGCAGGCTGTTTATTATCAGTGAAGGCTCTAAAAGGTTTGCCATCACTGGCATAGATATTGCATCTTCTCAAATATCCTTCCTCAAAGGAGTGCTGAGCACTTAGGCCAATGTCCTAAGCAAAGAGGTCTGCAAGAGTAACTACAGAGGAAAGCACACAGCTCAGCTGTCCAGGTGATTCCAGGGATCCTGCAGAGGGCCCACCACAGGGCCAGAGAAGTGCGGACACCTGGCTGGGAGGACACACCCCACTGGGAGACAATTTCAGATGGATAGAAACCAGCACCGTGTGACACCTGGACTGGTCTCTCAGCAGGTGGGGTGTGTTGTCTGCAGTCTGCACAGACCACAGTACCTACAAAGACCCTTGTGGCAACTGCCTGAGCCTGTAGGCAGCTGGACTGGTACTGACTGCTTTAAGCTGATATAGGAAAGCAACTTTTTTGTTTCTTGGTACTGAGGACTGCACTCAGGTCTATGCTCTGAGCTGTATCTCTAGCTGTTTTTATTTTTTGCTTTGAAAGGATCTTGCTAAATCACTGTGTGCCCCTGGGCTTGAACTTAATATCCTCCTGCCTCAGCCTCCCAGAGGACAAGGGTTGCAGATGTGTGCCACCATACCTGGCTTTGCCACCACATCCAGCTTCACAACCAAATTCTGAAATAGGTTCTACGATCCTCAATTTTAAGATAAAATAAAACACCTGCTACAAAGCCTATAGCAAGCAATATATCTGGATTCAGTCTCAGATCCAAGGTGGGTTCTTGCCAATTCCTATGTGGCATGAATACTCTACAGTAGTTACTTGATGATGGAGAATTGAGAATGGCTCAGGATACCAAGGCACCCACAAGGCCTGTGACATTAGGAGTGAGTGTGCAGCTTGTGCTCAGCAGGCCTGAGAAGATAATGTTTCCGGGACCCGTGAGCAAAGGAATGCTTTATTACCACCATCCTGGCTTCTCCATGAGGAAGAAGATATTAAGGACCATCCTGGACAGATAGCAAATGCTGTCGGACTGGCCAGGCTAGGTTTGGTCCTTCTTG
This sequence comes from Thryonomys swinderianus, assembly GCA_004025085.1. Lineage (NCBI taxonomy): Eukaryota > Metazoa > Chordata > Mammalia > Rodentia > Thryonomyidae > Thryonomys > Thryonomys swinderianus. Next base: position 69,832 of record PVIC010001024.1, read on the forward strand.
GGAGAGGGAAGGAATAATCCACCTCTTGCAGTTGCCAGGCATTTCTCTCTGAGCGATTAGGTAGGGGATCAATTAGAACATTATGGGGCAGAAAGGGTTACGTGGAAGACAAGGGGTCCTTAGAAGCGAGGCTGTGCGGGAAGAGGCCAGCGGGCAGGGCAGGACTCACCTGTAGCAGACGTTCTCTGTGCAGGGGTTGTGCACCCGCACGATGACGAAGACGTGTTGGAAGTGTGAGCGGATGCTCCTTGGGGTAAACGGGAGTGCCCCGGGCTCCTGGAAGACCACAGTGACGATATCGTTGCCGATATGCCTCTTCCTCAGGAGCTGTGCCAGGGAGGTGAGTACACACCAGTGACAAGTTTTATCCACACAAAACATTTGGTTATAAATGACCCACCTGTCCCTCTGTGTGTGGGTGGGTGGGTGGGGGGCCTAGGAAGGCAGAGCTACTCCCCCACAGCTGGTGCTACTCAACTCAGGGGAAAATGTTTTTAAAAAGGCACAATGAGCTGTATCCAGAAGAGCCCTGGGAATAAAAATCTAAATATCCAAGTTTATCTTTTACTTTAAAATTCAATGTATATTCATTGTACTTCTCATCTTCATATAGTTCCTTCCTTTTTATCCCTAAAATAACAGCACATTAGAGCTTGAAACACCTTAAGATATTTAAAAGTTGGAGCTTTTCATTAAAAGAGGAAACAGAGCTGGGGCCTGAAGGCCCCACCTGCTGGACAGTGCCATGCTCCCGCAGTGACACCTGCCTACAGCGAGAACAGGAGCTGTCATCTGGGTGGACAAGATGCTCAAACTAATTAACTGAGACCTAGCCCTCTAAGGGGATCCAGAAACACAGAATTCAGTTAGGTGAATGGTCAGAAAACTTGATAGTTTGCAGTCTTATGAACTACAGGTCAGACAGGAGATAAAGCACCCCACAGCAATCACATTTTAAGAATGTTTTTACTTTTTTAACAAGATGTGTTGATTAGCACATATTCATGGAGTTCAGTGATATGTCCATACACAGTCATCAAATCCAACCTCTCCCAGCATGGTGGCACACACCTATAATCCCAGCACTCTGGGAGAATGAGGCAGAAACACTGCATGTCTGAGTCCAGCCTAGGCAATTTAGTAACACGATGTCAATGAAACAAAACACTGGGAAAGCAAGGTTCGAGCCCCAGTATACAAAACAAAAATCCAATCTCCCCTTACCATCCCCCCCCCTTCATTCTTCCCACTATCTAGTAATTACTGTTCTACTTTCAGGTCAACTCTTTGGAGCAAACATTGAAAGAGAGCGTGTGGTATTTGTCCTTGCATGTTAGGTTTAACCTATATGTTCCAGTTCCATCCATTCTGCTGCAAATGAGAGAATTTCACTCTCCTTTATGGGCAAATAATACTCAGTTGTGAACTTATTCCATATTTTCTTTATTCATCTATCTGTTAATAGACATGTAGATTGATTCTGTATCATGGCTATTGTGAATACTACCGCAACAATCACAAACCCCTTCATCTTTGATATTATTTTGGCCAAGAATATGTCCCTACTCAAGCTCATTGGAGACAACTCAGGTGTTGGCAGAGATCCACCTCGGCAGAAGAAACTTCCTTGTCAAGGTTGCGTTCTGCTGTCCTGGTTGTCCTTTGTTCTTCTGACAGGTGGCTTACTACTTCTGCATGAGGCCCCACCTCCAAGGGCAGGGATGTTGTGTCCTACTAATGTTGGTTTTCCAGGACCTAACTGCTCGGCACAGAGGTACACTCACTGCATTTCTGTATTCATTTGTCAGTGAATGACAATGTCAGTGAAGTTTCCACTTACTGACGTGTGACCTTAGAGTTGGCTCCCACAGGTGAAGGGAAGATTCGAGCTCAGAAAGTGTCTGACTTTCAGTTTTAACAGACACAGCCACACTCCCGGAAGCTGGTGATGTCACTGTGGGGAGGGAACTACCTCAGGCAGTAAATCTCTCTTTATGAGCAACAACAAAGACAAAGAGCCAGCCTTTAAATTTATTTGGCACCACAGAGCACATTTCACTATAAAGAGCATGAAGTTCATTTTAAAACCTTTAAATTTAGATACAAAAAGGATCTCATTGTCAGGTCCCTGACTTCTGATTTAGCATGATAAAAGGCCTAGGACAGTGGGAATGAAATGTTCCTCCCTCCAGAGTTCTCCACAGCCAGTGAAATCGCTGATTCATATCCTGGACAACAGCTACTTAAATCTCCATGGTTCAGGTTATGAACATGTAAAAACTGCTATAGTATCTAAGTCAAGTTTTGAAACATATTAATAAATAAAATACTGACTCAATGAGCTTCCTCATTTAAATGTGTGGTTTAAAAAAAAAACTTTTAAAATATACCGGGTGAAATCATGTAAAAACATTACTGAAAACTATAGTTAGTAAAGATGTTCTTCTGCCTTTTTCAATAAAAATCTATGATTCGTATGTCCTGTACCAGGACCAGGGAAAAAGAGGGACTGATGAACTATTTCAGTAAGAGCGCGGCTGTGTTCACTGTCTGTGGATAGCACATAGCTGCCAGCTGTTCAGTGTCCCCCAGACACAGGACTTCTAAGAGTGACCAGTGGAAGTGGCGCTCAGGGAGGCATCAGTGTGGACAGTGCTCCTCTGTGCAGCCAGGCTGGCCTCCTCTTTAACTAGGGGTACAGGGAACCCACAAGCTAGTGCCCCCTGAGAGCAACCACTCCAGCACACCTGGACCTGATCTCCTTCCCTCCTGAAAGTACAGAATGGATCTGTGCTTTACCTCAAGAGGACTTTAACACAGATTACCATGACTATAGGCCACGAGGCTTTGGTCCCTTTCTCAGCATATTTTGCTTTATAAAATGGGTAAAAAGGGAAAGGTGCCTTTCAAAATCCAGCCACTTTTACTACAGTCATATAATGTACTACACTGTGGGGAGAAACAAAGCAAAAGGAGATACAAAAAATAAAATCCAAAGTCTTTTGAAGGACAATTAAAAAATTAAAATGAGCCCTGTTTGTTAGGAGGATTCTCGTTTTCTTAGAGACAAAAGCAATAAAACACCTCAAAAGTTAACAAATATTCTTTTGTTGTTGTGGTTTTTAAGAATTTGCAAAAAAGGAAACAGGTAATTTCATGAATTTTGTGAATGTTTTCTTTAGTAACTAGTTTGCATATCTGCCTCCCTGCTCAGTAGAATGTCTGAAGGCCAAAGGGGAGGAGCAGCCAGCCATGAATAGATGCAGCCCAGCAACACAGAGGTGCTATTTGTTTTGGTGACTGAATGAATGGCATCTTCTGGGGCTCACTTCTTCCGAGACATGTGAAGCTGGTAACACTTTTTCTATGTGCTGCAAAGAGAAGCAATGTAGTGTTTTCGACTGTAATAGTGAGTTAATAAATACTGTATTTGATAGATTTACACAGACAGTTCCACCAATCTCTAACACTCGTTCAAGCTGTGAAACAGGAACGACGTCTTGTTGTGACAAGGAAAGGGAAGCTGAGGCTTCACTCAGGTCTGTAGCACAGGCGTGCAGCCTACAGAAATAGCAGCAGGCTGAGACTCACACCAACCTCAGGCCTATCGAGGCCCGTGCGAACTCGGCACAGCAATCAAAAGCAGTAAAAACAGCCACTACACTTGGATTAAAAATGGCACATTGTTGCAACAGGTAAGGTCTACTTGGCTCCGTGTAAATTCTTTTCTCATTTTAATCGCAGCAATAAGCAAACAGGCCATTTGCAGCCCAGTCTAGGGGAAGGCAGGCTGCACAGTACGTATGAAAAGCAGATTTGGGGAGTGACAGAGGAGAAGGTGCATCTCGGGCTGGGGAAGGTAGGACTGAGGGCAGAGCAGCCTCAGCAGGAGGGAGATCTACAGCCCACAAAAAGCAACCATCAGTTCTCCATCCTGGTTCCTAGGTTCAAAACTAAGCCCATCAACAGAAGGGCTGATACCTTCTGCCTCTTTATCTTAGCACCTGCCCCAGACCCTCTAGAAAGCCACCTGACTTTATAATACACCCTAGGACTACCTGATCACATAGAGGGCGGTTTCTCCTCTTTTAGGGGTGCCAACCTAACTGTATACTTACATATGATCATGGGTGCATGTGCGTGTGAATCTGTGTGTACACATGCACATACATCCTCATGTACCCTATACTTAGGAAGCTACAGAAGGGGTGCCCATAGGGAGATGGCCAGTGATGTCAACCAGCAATGGGTATCAAGTCCTATGGCCTCAAACTGTCCCCATGACCCAGCCCATCACTGTGGATATTTGTGCTCCTATAGAAATGTATGGGCACGAGTGGGCTGGGGAAAGTGCCAGGCAGTCAGTACGACCCATAGCAAATTTGGAAAGTACATTATTTAGTTACTACAGAGTGGTACCCATAGCCACAAACAGAACATCCTGGTAACAACTATCTGTAAAATAATTTATTAAGCATCAGGGTAAGAATTTCCTAAAATTATTCATAAATTTAGTCGTTTACTTTCTTACCCATTCAAGGCTTAGCTTTCATAATTGATATTTAGGAATTGGACCAGGAAAATAAAATGCAAATTAAGTTATCTAAAATAGTGGCACTTAATAGCTAATGAATTATAAAGTAACAACAAATGCATTGAGCATTCTGTGCCTGGGCAAAGAGACGCACACTCATTGCTCTCATGAAGGACTACCAAGAAAGGTCAGTGTACTTACTTGTTAGTCATTTAGCAAGGAGGACTGATGGTCCACCATGTGCTGGGCACAACTCTAGGCACGGACCCTTGGTGAACAGAAGGAAAGGAGATGGAAGCTTATTTAATGAGACCTCCCCCAGCCATCAAGCTAGTACCAGGGTCTCGAATTCAGTCTGATTACAGAGTTCTTGCCTTCCATCTGCTACTTTCTGCTAAAGCTTTCCTCGACCTAGAAGAAGGATGTCTCAAAGATGGCACCTGAATGTGGAACTGTGATCTTTACAGGGACACCCTAAGGATTCCCCACTGCAGATGGCATTTCTGGGCACAGGGCTCCCTTCCTCTGAGGTAGCCACCCTAGAACCCTTCTTGCTGCAGGGCTGTAAGCAGCGCCTCTGGATCACATCCTTGTCCTGTTAGCCATCAACTCCGCCTGAGAGTAAGGGCCTCAGTCAGGCCCAGACCGAGTCTGCAGACTGGTCTCATGCTCTCCTCCCATCTTTCTCTTGAGCTGACTTGCCCACATCGTGTGTCTGGGGTACAGCTCTCCCCAGGACCCACCCAGGATACTCCTACTCCACAGAGAATAAGGACAACAAGGAACACAAAACAACGGCTTCTACCACTTTTTACCTCTAGCTGTCTGCCATGGACTTTTAGTTAGAAACAAACAAAAGAAATCAGCTAAGCAAGGCTTTAGGCCAGAGTTTGTCATTTACAAATGTCAGCTTGCAGGGATCTTTCTTGGACGTGCCACTTGGGAAACTGAAATATCTCTCCTCACTTTTACTCCATTTCCACTTCTTGGCTTCCAGGTTTTTATGTGTAGAATTTTTCAGGAACAACTTCGAATTCAAAAGGACACAGAATTACTATACAATGAAAGAGGGAAGGGAAGCCAATTTTAAGTTCTGGGAACAGTACAGTCTTTACCACAAGCGGAAATCTGAGGCCAGTTCAGCCTGCAGTCCAACTCTAGTACTTAGGGAACTTGATGCTCTGTGGTTAGAGTACTCCATGGCTGGGGTCAGGAGTTGCTGGTTCTACTTCTGCCATCATGCTGACAGATTCTTTTGGCCTGAGCAGGCCCTATCCATTTCTGAGAAGCAGCTCCCAGAGTTTAATTACTCAACAATTTACAACTGGACAGCTGGTCTGGTCTAAATCAAGCTTCTTAATATCCAATGAATCTGCTCGGCATTTTTCCAGATGCATTTTTTAAGTGGTAAAAATTCTTTAAGTTTAAGCATAGACAAATACATAAATGATCTACAGTAATTATGTCTCATAAAAAATACACAGATGTGGAATCTAGTGATATACCTTCTGAAGATAGTTAAGAATCATTACTATTAGAAAACAAAGAGAAGTTAGGAAAGGACAGGGACGGAGGTAAACATTAGGTAGAAAATGGCAAGAAAACCCAGCTAGTGGTTACTGAAAGAGAGAAGCTTCTGTTCTCAGAAGAACTTGAGGAATCAGTCTGAGATCGCTCTCATACCAGCTAGAGGATCTGTGGTGCTTCCACAACTAGTGAGAGAGAAGAGGCAGATGGCCTTTCTCTTTTTGAGGAAAAATGCAGACTCTGATGACAGAATTTCACAAGTGTTTTCAAGAAAAGAAATGGGAAAATTCTCTGAAACAATTTGTTTTCATTCACTGGACAAATTCCTGTGAGGCAACTACTATGCAGTCCACGGTGCTATGATATACTTAGAGCAGATGAGGAGCAGCGAGGTGGCATCGGGGGACTTCAGGAGATCTGGTCTTGAACTCTTTTACCCAGACAGAACCACAGCTCTCAAGGTAAGGCAGGCCCCACATCAGAGCCCTGCCCATGGCAAGCCTGCCTGCTGGTGAGTCTCAGGAGCTCAGGACACACTCACCTTTCAGTTTGCCACTTGCACACTGCAGAGCTCCCACATTCTAAGGAGATCCCTACTCTACACAGATGATTTTCTATCCCAAACACCTCTCAAAGCAGATGCGATATTGCAAATGTTTTCAGCACACGATTTCTAAAAATTTTTGCAAAACAACTTGCTCAGCCCATTTTACAGCTATACCAAAAAGGGAGATGGACGGAGAAAGCTGAAAGGGCTGACAAAAATAAACAAAAAGAACTGGGATGTTACATACATGTACCAACTCTGCATAATGCAATAATTATGTACTAAAAACACATACTAATAAAAAAGTTATCTTTCATTTTATGTTTTATGTACCACTCAAGTTTTCAAAAGTCCTTAACTCTTACAGAGGGCTGCATTCAAAGTATGAGAAGCAAGGTTTTTCATTTTATAAACATCAATACATGTTGTCAATAAATCTAATCAAAGCAATGAAAACCAAATAAGGAAGAATAGCTAGCAATGGCACAAGTAAATAAGAAAATCATGTATCTACAGGCAGAAAGTTAAGTTGGATCAATGAAGTTAGGCTTTTGTGATTAGCACAGTTGACATGGATTTCCCTTAAAACTTTGCCCAGGAAGCCACAAAGGTAGACATAGAAGTGCTTCTAGGTTTTACAACAAGGGAAAAATAAAACCCAATAAATCATAAAAATAAAAATAAAACCCTCTTTAAAAGCCAAATTACAAAAGAGTGAAAAATTATTAAGTCAATACAAGAGACCACACAGTCACTGGTGCACACGGGGCCACGAAGACCTACCTGCTGCCTGTTATTTGGCATATAGGGAAGCAGTGTCGACACGTGAAACATGAGCTCATAGTCTTTGTATGTGGTGTAAAGGGAATGGGTTCCTGTGGAATCAGCTGAAAATAAAAATTACAAAAGCAAGTTAGGCAGCACTTAGGAGGTTATTCCTATAAAAGGGGAGTCCGCTGAAAAGCACACTCATCAGCTGTGTCCTGACAGACTGAAGCCCATCCCTGTGGCCTCCCTAGAGTCAGCTTCTTCCCTTCCAACCCAAGGCTGTGCCCAGTGATCCCTGTGTCCTTGTGGGTAGACTGAGTGTGCGGATCCTTCCTTCTTCCTTTCTGTTCTCCAACTTATGGTAGACTCAAAATCCCTCAAGGCACTCTCGCTCCAGCCACACAGACAACTGGAAGAGAGAAGTGCATGTGTTTGCAGTTGGTTTTGTCTTGGGGGGAGCTGTGACTTTTCAGAATGTAGAAGCATGGAACACAAGTGATTCAATATGGAAATAGCAATGAGAAATGTTATTTTAAAACAACATTTTTTGTATCTTTCTGAAAGACGTAAGTTCTTTTCTTCTTTCAACAGAAAAATGCAGTGGTGACACATCTGACAAACGGAGGGGGAGTCTGACTGGTCTCACTGCACCTTCTGCGCCGATACGTGACATCTGGGTCCTGTTCACTACAGCAGTCTGTCTTTTAAAGGCAAACCAATTCTTCTCAAATTCAAAGTCTATCAGTGCTATCCACAGAGCTGTCTTCTGGATCTTACACATAGTGACTCAGTGACTATCAAGTAATAAATCTGGAGAAAAATTTCAGTCCCCTTGGCACAGGATAAATGAAGCAAAAAGACACAGAAATTTAAGACATACATGGAATTCAGAAATGTCCTTCTCAATTCTTGGTCTATAAGAAGGTTTATAGTTTCACCTTTTAAAATAGCAAAAGATAATGTTGTTCACCATAATTTATTCTACTATACTTGCTGGAGAAATCTGGGTAAACATTTTGGGTTTAAATTGGGAGTGTTTTTAGTAATTTTTTTTTTTTTTTGTGGCACCGAGGTTCAAACTCAAGGACTTTGCACTTGTCAGGCAAATGTGGTACCACTGAACTAAATTTCTGGCCTTTATAATTTTTAATGTTTATTTAAAAACATTGAAATAATTTGTTCTTTACAAGCCTTTATTGTTTTCTTCCTGAATCTTCTTGTGTGTTTTGTAAAATTTATTTGGAATTCAGGAGATAGTGTAGAAGAAATATGACAGCTCTCAGGGGCTCTGAAGAGGCACTCTGGAGCAACAGCTTCCCAAGAGCAAGCGCCCCTGAGGTGCTTACATACCAATGTGCACAAATGACCTCAAAGATAGACAGGAAACTCTTCTAGTAAGCAGTATACCAATCAAGCCCACAATAAAGGAATTCTTCCTTTGAGTATTCATTAGACATATATCTGCTATATTTCATAAGACTTTTTATTAAACAATATTCTATTTTAATCGTGGCTCATGACTTGGAATAAATGTGGTAAGGGACTGAATGAATCACAGTCTTAGGGAACAATGAACACCCCACGGCCCAGCCACAAGCACCTGGCTCACTGGCCACCAAATGGAAGGTTGGTGACAAAACAAAACACTTGAGAGCTGCTCCACACCCCAGACCATGGTGGTAAGGATCCAGGAAGAGAAATGATGACCAGAACCATCTTTCATGTTAGGAAAATGCAACAATGGAAGAAAACACACTGTGTATGTGTAAGAGGCACTTTGCAGGCTGTGACCATAGGTTGTCTGTCCTCAGCAGTACTAAAGGTGACTTTCTGAAAAGTCAGTATGCTGAACGTTAAGGTTTTCATTTAGGAGGTAACAGGCAATGGATAAGGTTATGGCCAGGGGCTGCTGCAAACGCTCCTACTTAGAAGGAAAAGTGTGGGGCATCAGTCTGATCGTTTCTGCACTTTGCTGGTGAGGACAGCATATTCATGGCAAATTCACCTGTTTTTAGTCTACTCACTTTATGCCCAAAAGGGAAACAGTCCTTTTCAGATCTGACAGGTAATCCCAGGTACTTCAGTCCATATCTTGAATTTTCCTATGAGGCATCCGAGGCCTATGTTTGAACCACATCCCATGGGCAGAGTTAAAATTAGAACCCAACTCTCCTGAAGTTCAGAAGGAAGATTTTCATGTCAAGTCCATGAAAGACAAATTCTGCTGGACTATTTCAAAATATCTAACTCTTAGACCCCTCTCTTTAAAGAAATGTCAGACTATTTTATATCTCGCCGAATGCCTTGTCCCTAAAAATAAAGATCAGTGGTATGTCAGTGTCAATCTACCCAAATCTGGTTCTCACATTCCCATCTCCTTGAGTGGAATATACCAAGGTCATGTCCCCCACTGTGACACCCTGAAGGAGATGTTTATCCATGCAGAGGAGAGTGGGTGGATCATCCATGCTCCAGCTGGACAGGTGCCACAGGGCAGAAGTCCCTAAGACCCCTTCTCAGTGTACACACTGGGAAGAAGATGTACACTCAGTAGCAGGAGTGCAAGTCCTCAGCTGCTCTCCAGGAGGAGGGTGCCAGGCAGCATTGCTGCCCTACCAGGTGAATTGTGGCTTGTAGCAAACAAGAGTATGAAAAAGAAAAAAGGAGAAAAGGCAAAAAAAGTCTCATGGATCTTTCCTAACATGTGAATATTCAAATACTGGGTCCCATGAGTTCTGCCCCTATGGTCTTTACATGTCTGTGACATCAGCAACAATCAATGTAATGGCTAGACTCAGCGGGTGAGTGAACACCTCTGCTGGGCTCATGAGGGACACACAGATCTGAAGACGGGACTGACAGGTGCTGCTCTCTTCAGGTCAGAGGCACGTTGAGTGGAGAGTGGGGAGGGGCCCACAGGCAGCAGACCTCTCCACTCTTGGGTCAGCAGTGCTCTCAGATGCTCTCTTTTCGTTGAAAGAACAAGAATTAATTGCTTGGTAGACAGCACAATTTCCACAAATTCTCAAAATCATGCTGCTTTGGTATTTTAGGCGCTATCAGCAACTAAATGACAGCACAAAGGGAGACAGAATTTATAAGGACTCTGAAGAAGAATATAATTGTGGAGATGGAGACACTGTTAACACTTTATATCCCAGGAAGACATGGCTCAGAGATGGCCACATATGAACTGGGCTGTGAATATGACACCTGAGCACTAATGTAGGTCCCACTCAAGAGCCCTGGGTCAGGGTCCTATGACCAGGATGGGTCACATTCCAATGCACTGTTCCAGCACCCTAGTCATCATCTTGAACCCAGAAATGGATAAAATGAGCCCAGAAATATGTATGCACGAGCAGGGTACTACTAGGTCTCCAAGGAATGAATTCATAGCCTGTCTTGGGTGTACTAAAACAAGGCTCACCAGCACAGGGGAGGCTAAAAAGTGGAGAACACTTAAAGATGTTTCAGAAACACCAGGGAATCTCTGTCAGAATTGAAAAAGAAAAAGCACTGATCTCTTGAACTCAAAACATGAGCACATAGCTCTTAAGAAATATGCTTCCTTTGCGCACCTGAGGACACCTACACCTGTCTCCATATAAGCCTGTTGGGCTGCTTTCTGGTCAAGATGAGGAGGGCACATGAATATTTGCTTAGACTTACATGGCGTGTTCATCTCTGGAAACATAAACTTGTGCGCATGAGGCTTACTTTTATTGTCCAGCTGGGCGCGGTATTTGCTGAATCCTTTCAGCCGTACCCTCTGGCCCAGAAGATCAAGGAATTCATCAAAAGCTGGTCCTGCTGTCTCATTGTTGTACATTTCTTCCTCTGTGCTCTGGCCTGCTTTGCAATAAAGGATCCCAATCTTGTGCTGAAAGCTTAGCTGAAAAGAGCAGGAAATGTAATTACTTGGCAAAGCATACAGACAAGCTAACTTCCAGTAAAGTTAAAAGTACAAAAGCTTAGACTTCTGTTCTCAGGAAAGTATACCTGACCAATTCCCATAAGCAAAACAGTAAACAAGCATCCCCATATAAAATTCTACAAAAAAGAAACTCAGAAGCCCTAAAACACAGCTGGAGAAGTATCAAAAACCCTAAGAAATAAAATGCCTGGCCATAGCCATGTAGCACTTGCCTGCTTTCCAAAAGGGTTAGGTTCTCGGGTTCAAGGATCCACTTAGAAAAATCCAACTGAGAAAACACTTAATCTTATAGTTACATACAATAATTGGAACTATCTTCTAAGTTGGGAAGAAGAAAAGGCCATGAACCTTAAAAAGTTTTCCTTCTCTGGTTCTAATGCCTTTTTCTTCTTTGATTTATTTTAACATTCACAGAAATATGTAAGGCTGGGAGGAAACACCAATCAAATTAAGGTCTGGTACGGAAAGAACCCCAGTGGAAACTGTGATATATGTGTATAAATAGAAAAATGCTGCTTCCATAAACGTTAACTTTGGTTGTTCAACTACAGTCATTTCTCACACTTGACTAACTTGAAAAGAAAACATCTGCTGATGATACAATATATCATAAAGAATTATAATAAAAATGGAAGAGTCCCTGTTGTACTCCTGTGTAACAGTCAATGCTGTGTCCTGCTAGAAGCTATGGGACATCCTCCGGCAGCCAGGGAGAAATGGGTCCCATTTTTACAACTTTCTCATTTTGCCCTAAGAAGAACTGCTCCTACTTCATGCACTCAGAGCCCTTCGTCTTACTACCAACACTCTGAGCTACAGAACTGACAGATTATCACACACCACGGATTCCCTGAAGAAATCAATCCATAGCACTGCTCACTTTTATTACTGAGATGTAAAATAGAGCCTTTAATCAAAATTCATAGCTGCCTGTAGTAGCAAAATATGGCAAAATGATACTCATTTCCTTTTAGCAACAAAATGGTATTAATACCTAATGAGAGCATACATTGTTGGAATGGTGTGTCATGGCCCGGGTGACTTTGCAGGCTGTGGGAACTGTCCCTTTGCCTGAGTACCCTACGAGAACAGAAAAGGAAACAGCCCTGTTCAAAAACTGACAGAACCTGTCACCCACACTGATGGGCACACAGAGCATGGAAAGCATGGGTCCCTATTACACAGGGACAGAAGATGGTAGTCCTGACCTCAAAGATGATGAGCAGAAATAACTGAGACCTGGTACTGTGGAGTTTGCTTAACTACTTCTTTAGGAGAGTCAAGAAAAGCTCTCCAGATAATTTAAGTACCATGAAAATGTCTGACAGTATTTCATTATAAACATTAGTTATTCTTCTTCTTTTTTTTTTTTTTTTTTTTTGAGACAGGGTCTAGCTTTGCAGTTCAGGCTGGCTCTGAGCTCACTATGTAGCCCAGGCAAGCCTCGAACTCAGCAATCCTCCTGTCTCTGCCTCCCCAGTGCTGGGATTACAGGCGTGAGCCACCACACCCGGCACTGTGGTATGTGGTATTGATGGCTGGTGGGCGTGAGTCTCCACGCCCAGCATTGTATATGGTTACTGGGGATCGAACTCAGGACCTTGTGCTTGCGAGACAGGCACCAGAACCACTGAGCTAACCCTCCGGCCCCAACATTAGTTATTCTTAAGTACTGCAGTGACATTCAAGGTCCTACAGTGTATTCAAGACCTTATGAGCAGCAATTGGCTCACGAATGTTGATGACTGTAGTGAATGAATGGATCCATATTAACACTACACATGGCCCTAAAACACCTCTTCATTGCTCTGATACCATGCTGGTTTGGCTTTTCTTCACTGTCAGTGAGGGTTTCAACTCTCTGATAATGTGGTCCTCGCTTTAACAGGGGTCCAGCACTCATACTGAGATGCCACCTCAGAGCCTGCACAGCCCAGGACCCTCACTTCCCCAGTGCTCAGGAGAGATGGCCGCACTGTCACCCAGGGTCTCCAGGGCCCCCTGTGTACTGGGTGCTGCTGCCTACTGCTCAACTCTACTCTTTGACCTACTGCTCACCTTGAAGTACTGCAAGTGCCATATGCCACCCACCTCATCCAGTGGCCCCGGATAGCTTGTGCAGTCTGTGCTAGGGTTTCTGGGAGAGGACGCCTTCCTTTGCTCATGCCACCTCTTGGGCAGAAGGGAAGAGTAGAGCAGTCTCGGCTGGGTCTCGCCGAGCACAAACACACACACACACCCCACCTGTGCAGCATGGCACACTCTTTCTGACCCCCAGGTCTGGTGGACTGGGCATTTCTCATGGGAGAAGAGGTCAGATACTTGGAGAACTGAATCCCATGGGCGCTCTCTGCGCTGTGCTGTGTGGTTAGCCAGGCACAGACATCCGCCTCACCTGCAGTCTAACTGCAAACAGGCTTTGACCTACCACTAAGAGGCAGTAGACCACTAAGCTGAGTGGAATGAAGACTAAAACTGATGCCAGTGCCCGCAGCTGGGTGACAGCAGCTGTGGGGCTCTGTACAGTGAGGTACTGGCTACACAGGCAGCAGGACATGATGTGGGTCCGTGTCAGAATCCCTCACTGCCACCTCTGGTAACTAGTCAGTGAGCAGCTCACAGAATGGAGCTTAAGATAGAAACTCAGAAGAAAAAATCATGGCTTATTTACTAGGAGAGCTGTGATTCCACTAAAATAAAAACACGCTCATTTTCACAAAGGGCCCTCCATCATTTAAGCCTCTTCTAGAAACTTTAATAATGACCTAATACTATATGATCTCTACCACCTCCTGCATTTCCCAAAAAGCCAACAGCATTCTCTTTTGTATCACGATATAGAGGACTCCAGCCCCACCAAGAGCTGAGGCCCCCAGTGCTGTCAGACTGGCCCTATTTCTAACCCCGTGGAAACGCAGCCCAATCAGATCTAGCCATCAGGTGTGACCTGGAGCCTGTCCAGAGTCCTGGGTGAGACTGCACCGGTGCTGGGCACAAAGCACATGCCCATCAGAGCCCCCTGCACTCTGGCTAATGGCCACACAGTCTCTAGAGCATCTGTGTCTCTTCTCATGCAGGGACTCAGTCGCCACTGGCTGGTCCCTCAGGCTTTGTGATTACTGACACAAAACTTTAAAATGAAAGTGTCAAAAAACAGCTTCAGAATGTCCTTGGAAACAAGCTGAGAATGTCTTGCTTCGGCCTCCCAGCTCTGGGCACGTGGTCCCAGAGAGGAGTAGGAGCTTGCATCAGGGGCAAACCTGACACACAGAGCCAGGAGGGGGGTCCTGGCCCACAGCAAATCAGCTATTCTGCCAGAGTGCCCAAGGGTCTCAGCAGGAGCTGTCACAACACAACTAAACAATAGTTTTCAAATATCAACCCAACAATTCCATGAATTTTAGTTTATTGCTGTATTTACAATTTTAGTTTATTGCTATATCCATATAGATATGGATAGTCTCCTTAAAGAGGAAAAAAATGGGACTGTAGAAGTTGAGAGGTGAAATTATATAAACAATATAATAAAAGAATCAAGTCCAGCTTCATAATTAGTACTCCCCTATCTCCCTGAAACAACTTATCCAACACCAGGAAGACACCCTACAGGAGTCTCACACCCAGGTGTGTCTTGATGGAAGAGACACTCAGTGGTTGACTATGTCAGACCAGGGTACAAGAAATGTCTAATCACTCTTTCAGCTTACAAAGCCAGAGAACAGTGACACGGCATTGGCTTGTTGCCCCAGGAAAATGTACCATCCGTGAAATGAATAAATACAGAACTACCTACAATGAACTTGGTAAATGGTGATTTGTCACTGTCTTTTAAAAACTGAGTTGTCAAAAATCTGTCTAATTCCTCCTTCTCTCCCTTGGTACCTTTCTTTTTTCCAAGTAGTAGAAATTGAACCCAGGGCCTCTATACTGAGCTACATTTCCAGCCCATTTTTATGTTTTTGTTTTCTTTTAATTTGAGACTGGGTCTTGCCAAGTTGCCCAGGGTGGGCGCAGACTCCACTCCTTAAGTGTGAGGGTCACTGTGAAACGTTTAAGCCCTGGATAAAAGCACTACAGAACTCTATTAATATTGTGACCAGATGTGCTATGCTAGCTAGGACATATAAGAACAGGTAAAAACGACAAGTCACAGCTTGGCAGCAAGTAGATTGCATTAAGGAGGCATCATGCTTCTCAGCTACAACAAAGGCATACACAGTGGTACCTCAGGTTCATGAACTTCATCTGTTCCACAATTCTGTAAAAGATGAACATGCTCATGTTCATGTAAGAAAGGCTGCAGCATTCATCACCTGATGCAGAGTTCACAAACAAAAACAAAATTTTGCCAAATGCTTTTGTTTGTATGACTGAGGTACTAATGTGCTTGGGAAAAACTAGGGAGAAAATACTCCAAGGCATTTAAAATAAATAGTCTTAAAAGAAGGATGGTAAAGAACTCCCAAACCTGTAGAAACACAGACATGAACTGTCACACACAGACACACAAGCGTGCCCTGGCAACAGGCTGTACACACCCCTTGCTCATCAAGCTTGAGCAGCTGCTCTGGAACCTTGGGGGAGCTGGAAGCCTGCCGTAGGCACTGGATGCTGAGCTCTGGAATAACATATTCCAGAACTTCTTTGAGGGGGAGTCCACGGGTGGTCCCATGCCGGGCAGTGGAGGGCACAGCATCCTCTAGGATGGCTCCTCTCAGGGTGGTAAGCTGCAAGGAAACATAAGGCTGCAGTCAGATCTCGATCACCTATGTGGGGCCTAGAAAATACAGGCCAGTGGTCAGTATTAAGGTCCCGGTTACTGCCTTGAAAACAGAAGAAGAAAAACAAGACTCTTCTGAATGGGGCAAAAGGGACTACAGGGCCATGTCTGAAGATGCAAAATTGGTGTATTTCCTGTTTAACAGAAATGATACAAAGGTATCAACAAACCAGAGAGGCTGAAATAATCACTGTGTACCCAAAGGAGGAGGAGAAGTGAAACAAAGCAATGCCATGAAAACTAAGACCTTCTTGTGCCTTGTGCTGCATGGGGAAGCTGTCCAAGGAGAGATGGCACTATAACACTGGCCCACTACTACCTCTCTTTCTCCTGTCTCCCCATTTCTCTATCTCTTTCTTTTCTCCTCCTCCTTTTCTTATCTTCCACTTGATTTCTATGCTGAACTCCATGAAATTGATGGCAGACAGTGACACCCAGGCTGGAAGGGTCGAGATTGAGGAGACAACCACATGGTTGTTTTCTGTGATGTTTGATGACCTCCATCATGCGGTGCAGGTGGAGGGTTGTCATTCTGAGCACTGTTTCAGAATTAAAACACTAAGAAAGCTCTGCCCTGCAGCTCCAGACCTGGTTCTGACCTACCTCTGGTTCTGGGGATAAGTATAGTCTGGGATACTCCCGACATAGCCAACAGACCACCTGCTTGATGAGACTGCACTTGGCTTGCTCCAGCCTCACTGGCTACTAGAGCATGTGGAAAGTGACTGGTGATGAAAGGGATGCATTTCTGATTTCATTCAATTATTCCACATGGGAACAGCCACCTGTGGCTTATGGTTATGGAACTGGATGGCATGTGTCCCACACTTGAACCATGTTGCTCTGACAGCAGCTATGCGGCCCCAATACAAAGACTGGGTAACGGGGACCCATAGACACCCGATGAGATGCACAGGGTTGCATGGCTAATACGCACTGCAGGATTCTGAAAAGGCTCTTTTTTCCTGTCTGATCTGCAAAAAGTAAACTAAAACACATACTCCAGAATGTGCTGGGAAATTTAACCCAAGGCATTGTGCATGCCAGGCAAGTGTTCAACTACTGAGCTATAAAACCAGCATTTCCTCCTGGCCCGGAACTTGTGATCTTACCTCAGCCTCCCAAATAGCTGGGATTACAGCTGTACCCAGCACATCCTGTAACGTTGGCCAAACACACAGTGTATCCCTGTAATTACAGTGAGGAATGGGAGTGAAAGTACACTGCAGAGCAGATCTCACTCTTTAGAGAAGCCAGCATCGCTGCTCACTGAGTTCCCTACGCTACACCGTGGTGTAATGATCTCCCTTCCTAGGAAACAGACACCGGCCAGGAGCTAAGCCAGGACCTCCACACGGTGAGTGTGGCAGGCAGTGTGCTGGTACACTAGAGGACAAGAAACATTCTAAGTTAAATACTCACCTCTTCTGTAACTACCTGATTTTCTGTAAGTAGATTTCAATATCATTCGCAAGCCAGATATGAGTTGTATAGTGTGCATGTGTTCTCGGTGTCTTGGCTTCCAAACCTTCTGTGTTTATCCTTTCTAGCACGTATGCTGGCACATCCATGACAGGTCTCCAAAGTTTTCACTTCTAATAAAGTTCTGTAATCTCCCCATCATTAAGGAAGTATTCAACACTCTACCTAAACACACTGACGCAGGGCCCACCATGGCCCTGACCTTTGCCCAGGATGATCAGAGCAGACAGCGGCCTTACCTCGCTTGTCCTGAATGCCACCCTGTAGTTGAACTGGGACCCTTCTTTCTCCTTGGCATCTTCCACCTTCTCCCGGCGGATGCTGACTGCCACTGGGCCAAGGTTTTCATCTATCCCGAAGTAGTTCTGGTGTTCTAGAAGGCAAGAGAGCAGAGGCCTGAGGAAGAAAGCGGCAAGGAGCAGAGTGTGCCGCTCACACACACAATCCCATTGTACACATTTGCCTGAATTTCCTGGTTTCCAGCTCAGACTGTATTCGTCACCTTCACCTCATTTTCTCTTTCTCCCTCCTCTCCTACTTCTTGCTAGCTCAGAGCAGCAGCAGATCCCTCCCCACTAAGCTGTGACTTTGCTGCTCCAGTGGAAATGCATCGGGAAGTGTGTCAGGCACTCCTTGTAGACACTGTCGAGAGAGGGACACAGCTCCTGACAGAATCAGCACCAAGTCAGCTCCCTGCTCCCCAGGGTCCCCCCTTGGGCTGAATGAGGGTGCTCAAGGTTTCTCACTCAGACCGCAGAATAATCCTGGCCAACAGTGGAGTAGCACAAGTCACCCCTGTTTTACATTGCTATCCAAATACCTCAGGTCTAAGGAAAATCCAGCAGGAGGAAACATGCAAAGGATCTCTAGGCAGCCAAGGTCAAACTCCATCTACACAGTGAATAACCTGCTTGCCTGGGTATTAGCGAGTCATTTTTTTCCCATAAGCCTTGATCCTGGAGCAGGATCTAGAATCACAAAATCTCACAGCAGGAACAGACCAGGGGATTCCCATCCACTGAGCATGGAGCCACCAGGCCATAATATCATTAGTCTTCCACTGACATACTCAATAGGAGTGTGCCAGGCACTGCTCAGCAGTTGAGACGAGGAGAATGTTCCAGAGTAACACCTGCTCCTCATGCACACATCCTGGTTTGAGCCTTTCCGTGGCACAAAGCTCACTACACTGGCAATCTCCCAGGACTATGGATAACTTCCAGGCAGTGAACTCTGCTGAGAGTGGTCAAAAATGCTTCAGAACTTCATTTGGTCAGAAATGGCCCAAATTTAACACAACACCCTAGCTCCAATCTGACCATTCAAGATGGCAGGGCAATTACTTACATGTTTATTAATGCACCCTTGAAAAATGTGCCTGTTTTTAGCAGCTTCATACTAGTGATTCATGTGGAACAGCTGGTCAGGCCGACCTTAGGTGCTACACATTTGTTTCTCTCTCTTTTATTTTTGAGGTACTGGAGATCGAACTTGGGCCCTTGCACTTCCAAAGTAGGCATGGTATCACTTGAGCTAAATCCCTCAACTACATGTTTGTCTCTTAATAAAGTACCATAGGTTGGTTCTCCAAGGTATATACTCACAAAACTTACTCCTTTACCTATGTACCAAACACCATAATCTACCTTATCCATATGGTTTCAGCCAGTCTTGCCTGACTGTTTTTTGTTTGTTTGTTTACTTTGTTTTTGTGGGGCTTAGGGTTGAACCCAGGGCCTTCTCACTGAGCTAAATCCCTGGCCCCTTTTTTATTTTGAGACAGAGTCATGCTAGGTTGCTTAAACTGGGCTCAAACTTGAGATTTTCCTCCCTCAGCTTCTGACTCTTTAGTCACAAAGAAACACAATATATGAAACATTATGAACTTGAATAAATCCCATAGCTTTTCCAAAGGCCTCTAGTTATGTTCACACTGCAAGCCACAGAAATTTTGGAGGAATATGAAGTGTTCCTGAGAAAACAGAGAACAAGCGAATCAAATCTGGCATGAGAAAGCAGGCAGTCTGGCCTTAGTGCTAACACCCGCCAAAGCCACCATTAGCACTGGCTAGGCCTTGAAAGGCAAGTCATTCATGTCTTTCCTGCTTGGAAACAAAATGAGATTACCACTGACATTATTTCCTTTTAGAACCGGTCAGAGCCAGCAGCATCAGGGAGACTATTTCAGAGGTGGAAAGGTGAATTACTGACCAAGGCAATCATTTCTAAAAATGAGAAATGCTTCCCTAGAATATGGTGTATACCGACAACCAGCAGAATAACTATTACAGACATCACTCCAGTGAAATTAAAAGTCCATTAAAAAAAAGTCTGGGTCTGGGGGAAATGAGCCAGGGACAATTATTTCTGATTTTAATCAACATTTAAAAATATTCAATGAAAACAGAGCTTAAAGTTCAGTGTCCAATTCAGACAATATCATCATTTTATCATTTCTTAGGCTGGCATTAGTGACAGGTCATAGCATGGTATCAGACCTTGTGGAAAACAAGTGCCAGCTCAGTTTAGAGTTTGCTAGTTGAAGGTAATTACTTCAACAATGATTTTCATTTTTATCTCAATGGGTTATCAGTATCCAAATGCATTGTGAAAAAAATTCAAAAGCACATAAACACGCCTGGCCATCAGGCAAAAAGCTTTTATTTCAGACACTGCAAGAAGTTATTTGTGAAAATACTCAAATCAGCTCCATATATGGTATCTGATGAACTTTGCAACATGAACAAAAGAGGTTCAAATTATTTTAGGAAGAAAATGAATAAATAAAAGCAAGAGCCCCAGATGAAGTGAAGTGACACCTGACACCTATCTCTGACATCTGACAACTAAAAACCATTCCAAAGGCAATATCTTGTGTTTGACTTGTGTCAGAGACAGAAAGCAGGCCCAGCGCTGCCATCACGGACAGCGGCAAAGAGGCTGACAGAGCAACATGGGAAACACTGGGGTATCAGCACTTCTGCACTAGTGACCCACATCCTCCAAACTGCACGTCAGGAAGGAGGAGCTTCACAGCACACAAAGCGAACCTATGTGGTGGTGAAACTTGGCTGCACCTGGACCTTGGGGCACTGCACTCACTGTGGATTAATTCACCAGTATTCACAGCAGAATGAGCTCCTTAGAGGTGGGGCCTGAGAGGAGTCAGGGCAGGAGTGCACCTTTTCTTGGAGGGTGTATCTCTCCGTGGCACTCCTCCTCCCTGAGCTTTGCTTCTCAGCTGCCATAATGTGTGTATCTTTGCTCCACATCCCCTTCCACTCACTGTACTAATCCTGCTTTGGAGCCAGCCAGTCACAGACTGAATCTTCCAAAATTGGGAGCCAAACTAATCCTCCTTTAAGGTGTGGGTTCTAGGGCTGAGAGAGCTGATCAATACAACCTTCATCTCTAATGGGGGGTGTAAATGGGAGAAACAGCAGGTAGCCCTTAGGAGGGACAGAGCCTGCCAGACGAGGGTGCAACACAATCCTTTCACTCATCTCCACTGCCTTTCCATGAGGCTGATCCAATTTCCCCAAGTCACTGTCTCCTTCCCCTTTTCCAAACTTCCGCTTAGTTCTCAACCCATCTATCTTTCTTCACACGAATGCTTTGCTTGAAGTCTCCAAGGCATCTTCTTGGCAAGTCTAACTGGCACCTTCAAGGCTGCGTTGCTCCAGACTTGCCTGCCGAGCTGGGGATGGGAGCCACTTTCTCTGTGCTGAGACAGGGCACCTTCTCTCATTCCTGTGAGATCTCCTCTGAGGGGATCTCCCCTGCCTGCCTGTCCAGGTCTTCTGTGTGGTTCCTTCTCAATTTCCCCTTGTGCCAAGAGTGTTTCTCAGGGCTCCATGCGTGGCTGTGAAGGTCCTTCCTTACTGTCTGTCTCTATACGTCTCTCTTCCTGTCCATTAACCCGTCTTTTCCTCCTCTCAGTTCCCCCAACCCACAGAGCTCCAGGGACAGAGACAGGTCGCCAGCTGCTGACACACACTTGGCTGCCTATCCCTCCAGACCAGGACTTCTGCCTGCTCCCTTACCTGGCAGGCCTTCTAGTCTTTTCAATCCTAACATCACTCCCACTACAAATATTCTCCTCACCTCCAGTAGAGGCTGAAACCTTGTATATCTCCAAGGCCTCTGATCATGAGCCTAATTAATGATAGGCGTTTAAAAAATTGTTAGGAACTAAAGTAACAGCTTACAGTTTGTGCAAAGAAGTGGTTATATCTGACCTTAGCTAGGAACATCAAAATAAAACAAAGAGGTAGGGTGTATCATTCCTGGGACAACAGGAGAGTGTGACAACAGGTCCGGGGGCCTAGAGATGCAGTAGGCTGACCACAAAGATCATCATGGCTTCTTAAAAGAGAAAGCTGAGAGCAAGCACATGTACCTGTTGAAATTTGTGTGGTGTATTAGTGTCTTACTCCCACTGTAACAAAGCAGTCCAAACCTGTAGCCTGACATCATTTACTTCTATCTTCCTGACCGTTCTGGAGAACTTAAGTACAAAGTCAGTTTCAGTGGACAAAACTCAATGTTCTAAGGGGTTACACTTCCTCAGGAAGCTCCCTGGAAAATCTGCACTCTCATTCTCTCCTGGATCATGGCTTTCTCTCCATCCTTGGAGCCAGCAGCCTGGCCTCCACATCAGTGGCCTCTTCTGTGGAACTATTTCCCTCTGCTTCCCTCCTATAAGGACACTTACTATGCGTCTAGCCTCAGTTATGTGGGTAACTCTGGGCCTTCTCTCCCCACCCCAAGATCCTTCACTAATCATATCTGTACAGTCTCTCCTGACTGATGAGGCAAGATTAGGACCTGGCTACCTTTGAAGGGCATTATTCAGCCCACCACATGGGTTTCATCCATTTATTCCAATTCTGGGATGGGACTTGTCTTCACTATGTGCCTGATCCCTTCCCCTAAGCAACAGTGACAGAAGGGTGGGAGGTGGGGTATTCAGATGCATTTCGTAAGGGAGGGGGTAGCAGTGTGTGTTGTTGATCTGAATGATAGCTCCAAGCCTATTTACTCTCAAATACCTATAGTTCCAAGAAGCCTGACTACTGGTTTCTGAGTTTAGGCTTTGCTACTTATCATCTGCTTAACCTTATTCTATGACCTTTCTTAACTTCATTATACTATCCCCAAAATACATGTATCTTACATGTAATAATAGCACTATCATCAATGACCTGGGCAGGTGTGTTCCTGACAGAAAAAGTAAAACCAAATACATAAAGAGTGTACGTAAGTATAGTGGGTCACTGGGATTCTGGCCCCAAAGTCCTGCATGGTTCTTACTCAGCCTGAAGGTAACTCCCATTTTTAATCTGCAAATGTGGATTGTCTTCACCTAGATGTTAAACTGCACTCATATCAGTCTTCTGAGAAAGCAGTAAGATATACATAATTTCACTGAATGACTTCTCTGAAAACTTACACTTAAAAAACTGGGAAGCTCCAAATTTTATGTATTGCCCTTTTCATCAAAGATGGTGAGTAAACTAGTGAAGAAAAAAGACAAAGATTTTACTCCTCCAGTTCAGGCACTATATCCACCTTCCATTTCATTCTCTACTTCCTGTAGATGTGTGCTTCCGAATGCAGGGCAGACTATGACAGGGACCCTGGAGACTGGGCCTGCAGGAGCACAGTGGGTAGTGAAAGACAGGGTGGAACCAGGCATTTCTGCCTTCATTTTAAGTCTGTCTCCTTATTACCTTACAACTTCAGGTCAGGTCCATGCAGAGGCATGCTAATCAGTTAAGGAGTGTCTGCCTAAAAACTGGTAACACAAGTTGTTCTCCCTAAATAAACCGAGTCTACCTCATTCCCCCCACGATCAAGGACATCAAGATAAGAATAATTCAGGTACAATATTTTAAAGATTTATGGGGTCCAGCTTTTATGGGTCCTGGTCCAGATACCCTGGAGTGGTGTTTACAAGTCTCCAGTCATTGCCCTAAACCCGCAGGAACAGCAGAGCCTGGCAGAACCGGCGATCCTATGATGAGCATGTCCAAAGTGGGAGCAATTATTTCATGATGGAACCGGGCTGGCCCCCCACAAGCAGGAACAATGATCTCACTCCCCAAATTTCCCCCTTTAAGCCATAGACTTCTCCAGAGAGACCCTGAAGAACTAGTCCTGAGAAAACCATTAACCAGACAGACTATGGCCTGACCAGGATTACCTACCCTGCCAGCTATGCAAAGCCTGAGGCGATAACTCCCCACCCCTGCCTTTGTTCCCCCCTTTTTAATAAAATCTCAAAGTTCCTGTCAGGATCTAGAAGACAGGAGCTTTATCTGTCTGGTTCCACCTCCTGGCCACGCTGATTAAAGCTCCTTTCCTGTCCTTTGCCACTGCTTGTCTCCGTGGCTGCGGTTTTAGGACGGATGCCATGCCTGGTCTGTTGTGGCCCCTGAATCTAGGGCTTTTACCCTAAAACTCCAACAACAAGACAAAGTTCCCGCTGCCAAATGATTATTCTCATGTAGACTTAGAGCTTCTATGCCTCGTAGCTATTTTCTGAACAACCTTGCCATGCTTTTGGTTTCAACAAGGAACACAGTAGGAAACCTAAGTGTGTTTCTAAAGAAATCAGATCTTCTGGATATGGGACATGCTGTCTAGCCTTTACACTACAAAGATATAAATGGAGACTGCTCCTTAGAGCCTCCAGGAGGGAACAAACTGAACTCTTCCAAAGCACATGCTGCCTCCCTTTCAGGGATCTGTGGTTAATCTCACCTGAGTGAACTCCCAGGGCATTGTGCACACTCAGACCTTCTCCCTCCCCCCACAGCCCGTCCTTATTTTTGAACTGATAATTTCCATAAAATTGCTTCATGGATGAATCAGTTGAAATCCTTCCCTGGCAGAGGGAAAGCGGAAAAAAGATTGTTGAGCTGCTGAATGAAAATTCACATATCATGCACATATAACAACAGTACAAGATTAAAAAAAAAAACCAGTTAACAAGATTACGGTGTAGGAAATGAGATTTGGTGCAACTTGGTAGTGCATTCTGGCTGTTCAGTGAAGAGGAAAAAATTCCTAACTCCAAAGAGAAAAAGGGGTGGGAGGTGCCCAGGGATCCCAGCCCATGGCTCCTTCCAGATTCTGCAGTCTCTCAGAATAAAACAAAGCAAAAAAAAAAAGCATTTATCTGATAAGTTACCAGTGTCTTAAGGAGGTAAGGCCCACTACTGCATGTACCTGGGCCAGGTAAATCACAGTTTACACAAATATACCAAAGCCACAGTAAAAGGCTCTGTGCCCTACAGTCTTCTGCTTCATATATGAGCACAGCAGGGATTGCTTGACCTTTGTCCCAACAATGTAGCTTAAAGGTTCTTTGTTCTCCCAACAACTACTGCCTTCGGTCATTTCACTGCAGGCACAGTGCTGATCTGGGTCACATGCAGGTTGCAGCAAGGAGCTCTCTAAACTTCTCCCTGAGAGGGACCCTGCCTCATCTTTCCCTCCACAGCAACTGTGAGTCCGCTTTTCAGACCAGCTTCCCTGAAGTCCATGTCTCTAGCAGTTACAAATTATAGTAGCTCAGTTTGTGACAGCTAAATCTTGGAAACAACCTAAATGCCCATCAACTCTAGACTGGATAAAGAAGATATGTTTTTTTAATAAAGTGGAGTATTACTTTGCCATAAAGAATGAGATCGAATCATTTATACTCAAATGGACTCATCTTCAGGACATATTCGGAAGTGAAATAAATAGGTCACAGATCTGGAAATATCGTATCTTTTCTCTGGTATGAGAAACTGAAGCTGTAAATGTGCTCTAGAATGCATGATTGATATTGAGAAATAGTAAATATTCAAAAGGAAATGGGGTTTAGGGGTAAATAATGAGGAAAGAAAAAAATTGATGGTAAGAAAAGGAAACAAAGCTTATGTATATAGGGGTGGGAGTGGTGGTAGGATGGGTAGGGGAAGGGGAAAATGAGAATTAAGTTGTGTCATATACTGGTACAAATTCTCAATGTGGAGTGTATTTGGGATGTGTATATATAATGTACCGATAAAATATACCAATTAAAAATAAATTTAAAAAATAAAAATAAAAAAGCAAAAGTGAATGGGTGAAGCATGGATTCTTTACTTACAATTCATGTGCGAGGGCTAGTTAACTCAAGTCAATTCAAATGAACTCAGGTTAGTTAAATGAAGGCTTAGACTCTTCTACACAGCCTTCAAAGTCTCCCATTCACAGGCAGATCTCAGTGTCCTGAGACAGACACTGGCCCAAACTTTCTCAATTAACCCCACATGAAAGGATGCTGTAATGTTCCTTCCAGAACTCTTTAAGGGTTAAGTCTGTATCTGAGACCATCTGATGCCTGAGTAGCACAAGCACAAGTGGTTGGCATTTGGGTCATAAATCAAGACTTAAACTTAAAGCTAAAATTATGTAACCCAAGTTGTTCATGTGTTAGCCTGGCTGTAACGCAAAGGTCCACTGTGTAACACCTGCCTCTGCAAGCAGCAACATCAGAGTTACTTCACAGCCTACAGAAATCCTATGTACTCTGCCCATGCTTCCGGGGTCACATCAGTGAACTCACCAGGAAAAAACCACAGATTTTTGCTGTGCAAATTGTTAAAGTATTAACTAAGCTTGGAAAATCTAGTATTATAGAGGAAAATAATAAAATGTTTATAATATCAAACTTTCTTTTCCAATCAACTGATTTCCCTACTGTGAGAAGGCACAGTTAGGACCCCCATTTTATAGAAAGAACCGTAGCTGAAGTCAAAGGCTCCCTCAGGGTCACAGTTTGGAGTGAAGGTCAGAATGCAAATGGGCAACCAGGCTCCAGAGGTAGCAGGGAGCAACCCTGGGGAGGACACATCGAGATTTACGTAATTAATAACAATCAGCAAACCCAAGTGAGTGAACACAGTTTACAGGCAGGACAACAGACCTGCCCTGAATCTAATGATGTTTTCTTAAAAATACCATTTTTAAGGAAATAAAAAATTAAAAAGATATAGAGAATAATATAAGCTGTCTCAAGGTTTCCTTTATTAATCGATAACAGTTTGCAGTATTTGCTCAAGGCAGAGAGGGAAAGGGGAGGAGAGCCCACTGGGAAGGGATTCCTGTCCAGCGTTTACTCCTCGGGTGCGAGGGGGGCTGACTCTGGACCTGAACAAACAGAGAACAGTCATTACTAAACTTCTAGACCCCCTGAGACCTTAACGTTCTGAAGATCTTTACTTCCTTACTGTCCAGGAAGCAAAGTGACAGGGTGGCTCTATAATTCACCAGCCAGACCAACTGCATGCGTACGCTGTCTCCCTTCCTCTTCCAGGGACTTAATGGTGTACTTGCTCCTTTTCTACCATGACGGTGGAGGCCTCTGGAGGCAAAGGTCAACAGCATGTCTGAGCCCCTCACAGACCTCTGCAAATCTCCAAGGGTACAGGGGTTGGAGCCACCCACTGCAGTCCTGCAGAGAGAAGGTGGCATTTCCATGTCAGACATGGACAGCAGTGTGACAACAGCCATGGGGCTGAGAACCATGTGCAGCCAGGCAGCTCCCCTGCCAAGAGCCCCATGGGAACCACTGGGACCTCTGTCCTCTGGTATGGGAGACAGGCTGGACGTCAAATAAGCTGTATTCTCTGAGAGAGGAATCTGTTTCTTTGAATAGTACTATTGTTGGATGGCACTTCATTCACCCGCATGAATTTAACAACGTCCAACTGTATAAAACAAGAAGAAAAAAGCTACCAAGGCGGAAAATTCAAGGCAAAGGCAGCCATGCATCACTCAGCAGTGAGGTCTCCTTGATATTAAAGGTGTGCCTGGCCCACGACTGCCACTCTGGTGAAATGGAGGGGAGGTGTCTAGAACAGGGGGCAGGGCTCACCAGACACCTCCCCAGGTCCCACAGCCACGTGACTCTCTTTTCATCCTTTAACCCTTAGCACTACACAGTGCCCTTGAAATGCTGTCCCAGTGGTGTGGACCCCATTTCTTTCTAGTGGAAGACAGCTTACACACTAATTTACAGGGGAGGGGAGATGTGGCAGATGCTATATTGCACCCCTTGCAGCACGTTTATACATCAGTGGCCCATTTTACAGATGATTAACTGAGGTACAAAGTCGAAGGACTTGCCCCAAAGCTGGGACGTGGTTCCTACTGTGCCTCATTCTTAGGGCTCGGGTTATCAAGGTGGCTCTCCAATGACAACTATAATGCACAGACACTTCTGTCAATGGCAAAAAGATAATGAAGAAGAATGTTCTTTTATTGGTTCATTTAATAGTTTTATGTATCCCTATCTTCAGGTAATGTGCAAATGGCAAAGGCCAGTTTTGGAGAAAATGGAATGTGTCCAAAAAGCTAGTTAAGTGCTGCTAGAGATAATGAAATTGTATATAGAATGGAGGCCTAGAGAGGCCCCTTGGGCTGTCACAGATCCCACAGAGAAACTTACTCTCAGGTGGCACCAACAGCATGGCCGAGACCAGGCCTCTAAGCCCAGGGCTGGCACCTTAGAGGGGGAAGGGACCCAGGATGGCTAGTCTCGCACCTGAAGTGATACCTCTTCTGTGGAAGCCCCATCCACTTGGGAGCAGCTCGAATCTATTTTTTGGGGTGGGGGTACGGGTGGATTTCCTGCAAAAAGAATCACAAATTGCCCAGGAGTCTTGTGAAGCTAACATGTCAAAGAGCAATTCAGAGAAGTCCTCTCTGGCACATTCTTTTTATAACACACCCAGACTCCCGAAAGCACCAGGCCATGGGGAGAGAACTGATCAAAGCAAGATGGCCTTCTCATGCACATGGCTAACTCTCCCCCATAAAACAAGCTCCCAACCTCCCTGGAAGAATTCCATAACGTGCATATTTCATTTCTTAGACTCCCTGTGGAAAATCTCCCAAAGAGGCTTGACACCAAGGTCGTATTCAAAGTATGGCAGTGCGAGGGGCCTGAGAACCCAGAATACAACTCAGACAACCGTACGGATCTTAGGGGTCCAAAGGGAATGTCTTCTGCACTTCAGGAAAGGCAGGAGATAGGTACATTCCAGGGCTTCATAACCCCATGCCCTTCTCGTAAACCCAAGAACAAGCCTCAAAAGGGGCCTAAGCACCTCGGCCCCTCAGTCTCACATGGACTAATGCAGTGTGGAGTGGGCTGTGTATGGGAATCCTCTGGTGTCTCAGCTGAGCAACAGATACTGAACCTGCAATGCTCAGGACCCACCTGGGCTGAGGCAGGACAGCCCCTGTCCAGAGGCCCTCTGTAGTGGCCTGTTCCACCGGGGATGGCCTCATAAGAGGGGACTTCATGTCCACCCTGAGTTTCATGGGGGGACACTAGGCAGCCAAAGGCACCAGCCTTTCTTAGCAGCCATCACCAGCAAAAGGAAGGGATATCCCTTTATGGGCTGTGCTACCACTGGCATCCACTCCTTAAAAGAGCCAACTCACAAGAGTGGTGGGCGGATCTGCCTGGGCAGGTGATGCTACCAGTTTATGGAAGGAGCCGCTTCCACATAAATCTTTCTCAAAATCATGACAACGCCTTCTAGTGACCGTCATGAGACACACCTTGCCATGAAGAGCAGCCTCTTCCCATTAAGCACCCATTTAAGAGCAACCTGCCTCATTAAAGTTTGTTCTTTATACATCTTCCAGTGACTGGGAGCTGTTTAATGCTTTTGAAAATGAAGTTTCAGAGAGAACAGAATAGAACAAAAGGTGCTGAAGGAATATCAACAGATCTCTAAAAGCCAGTTTCCAGAGAGAACTCTGAGAACGGAAGGAGAAGGCACAGGAAGAAGCTGTCTGCAGAGCCCCAACTCTGTGCCAGTAAGAGTGGCGCCCGCACTGCAAACCCAGCCATGCCCTGACACGCAAGCTGAGCTCTGGCAGCAAGACTCACTGAGCCACAGGCAGTTGCTGACCTGAGGCCGTTTCTGCCACTGCCCCCGGGACAGAAACGTCCTTGACCATGGACCTCTCGGGAGCCTGGCCCTGCAGTGGCTTTTCTCCCTAATGGCCACGCAGAACAGCAACAGCAGCAGATGCCACTACAGCCAATTTAGCTTTTAAGTCTGGGCCACAGGGGAACAGCACAGTTTACAGGTGCAGTGAGGAGAAAGCAAAAACTCAGCCAAGCTGGAGATGAGTCCAGTGTCCCCAGACTGCCATCCAGTGTGCCTGAGCTCACCCACAACTCAGCCATGCGGTGGCCACATGCAGATTTGGCCTTGGTGTTTAGTAAATCTGATTTCACTCAGACCTACCTAGTCTGATGATGTGCCCACAAAGAGAAAATAAGCAACTGCAGACTCATCTTCGAGACTACCAGGGAGGTGAGAGTCCAACAGCAGAATGATAAAGAACAGCTGTGAGAAGTTAGGAGACTCTAGCAAGCAGAACCACCGGCCAGGGCAGAGCAGAGGATGTGGAGTAGCTCGATGTAGAGATCCCGGGGCAGGAAACAGAATTAGGGATGTGCTGGCCCTAAGGATGTGTGCAGATGTGAACACACATAACTTCTTTTTCTGGAATTCCAGAGATGAATCACACACATTTTACAAAACTTAGCCAGCCAGAATAGCTCATTACTTGAGGGTTTTAGGCCATGACAAGCCTAACAAACTATTTTACAGCTAGCACTGGCAGCCACAGCGCATTAGTGAAAGCAATCCTAAGGAGGAGGCCTGTTCCTCCTCCTGGGCAGGGTTTGACCCCAGGCTGCCCCCAGCCATGAGAGTCCTGATTAGCTCCCCGCACAGCCCTGAACATGGGCTGTTGGCCTGCACTGTGCTGCTGTGAGCAAAGCTGAAGCCACATCGGACTGGGCAAGGAAAGGGAAAAGGAGCTGCTCTGGGAACTGAGAGCTGGTGACAACACAGGTTCCTACCATACTGTCATCCATCTGGGGACACAGGACAACGTAAACTAAGTGACTGACTTGTTTATCTTGTTTATTTAACTAAATCACTCGAGTAATGTCAATCATTTCTCTGATTTATATGATTTCATATTATGACTACAGGTGATAGGCTAAACGTGGACTGATTTAAACCAGTAAGGGAAGAAAACAACTTAGTAATTGCACTTTATAAGGCAAACAAATTCTTTCACGCCTATAATCCATGGGAATAGGTAATAAAGAGGCTTCCGAGTGATGGTAGTATTATAAAGGACCTCAGTGAGACAGAGTGACTTCTCCAAGTCTTGGCTACCCCCCAACTCACTTCAAAAACAAAAATCATGG